>CAWUHX010000097.1:991386-1108465 GCA_963922205.1 Romanomermis culicivorax | reverse complement strand
AGCAGTGGTATCAACGCAGAGTACTAATCCAAGCAAGTATATTCTTCTTTTTCTGCCCCATAGGGGCATTTTCTAATAAACTAGTCCACCTCTTTTTTGTGGGCCTCAGCCATGCATGAAAAACTTTGAAGAAGCACATTAAAGTTTTAAATTTGGTCATCTTCACATTAAAGAAACAATAAAAAACAATCTCACAGCTACGAATTCTCACTTTTGGTAAAAGTAAAAGATGTGTAAACTGCATAGAACTTAAAGCACGTTGTAAACATAGTGTAAAGTGACCGTTTCCATTGGAATCCTCATGATCAAGAACCGTTAACCCAAAAAAACTGTAGAAATACCTCGGTTTACACACAGAAATTTTTTTGTGAAGTGACTGTGTCTATTGAATTTTCAATGGTCAGAAATCTCTTTCTCCAGAAATCGCAGAAATAAATTTGTATACAGTCAATAGTGATCGATTTCATTAAATTCCCCGTGGTAATCCCTTCCACACAAAATCACGAAAATACGCTCGTTGACACCCGGGATAATTTTTTCATGTTAAGTGACCGCATTCATTGAATCCCCCGTGGTGCAAAACTCCTTGTCCCAAATTGTCACAAAAATACGCTTGTTTACACCCGAGATAATTTTTTGTGTAGAATGACCGCGTCCATAGAATTCCCAATGGTCAAAAACCCTTTCCTCCAAATAGTCATGTCGTACATTCATTTACATTGATGATGATTTTTTGTGTAAAGTGAATTCCTTGTGGTCGAAAACCCCTTCCTCAAAATTATCACTAAAATACGCTTGTTTTCACCCCAGATAATGTTTGTGTAAAGTGACCGCGTTAACTGAACTCCCAATGGTCGAAAACCCCTTCCACCAAAAAATCACGCAAATACGCTTATTTACATCCACAATAATTTTTTGTGTAAAGTGACCGTATTCATTGAATTCCCTTCCACCAAAAAATTACAAAAATACGTTTGTTTACACCCAGAATAATTTTTCGTGTAAAGTGACTGCTTCAATCGAATTCCCAATGGTCGAAAACCCCTTCCTCCAAAAATTCACAGGAGTACCCTCATTTACATCCATGATGACTTTTTTGTGTAAAGTGACCGCGTCTATTGAATTCCTAGCGGTTAAAAACCCCTTCCACCGGTATAAATCGCGAAAATACGCTGGTTTACACTCGGGATAATTTTTTGTGTAAAATGACCGCGTCCATCGAATTCCCAATGGCCGAAAACTTCTTCCTCGAAAAAGTCACGGGAGTACCTTCATTTACATTGATGATGATTTTTTGTGTAAAGTGACCGCATCCATTGAATTCCCCATGATCGAAAGCCCTTACACTCCAAAAATGCCAATAGGGCTACCGGTTCAATTAAAACTGCAAAAAATTCGGGCACCGTAGTGCATAATGCTGCAAAAAATTATTTTTTTCGAAGCCGTTAAGTTTATATAATTAAATTGCTAAATTCCGCGGTTCTCGGGACTTTGGACAACCATATGATTGAACTGAGGCTATATTTCAAAAAAATCAAAAATCGCATTTGAGATTGCACCCTCAAGATGCTTAGGTCGAAGCATACATGTAACGGAGCTCCGAAATCTGGGGGGGGGGGGTCGGAGCACTTTTTTGGGGCCGGGGGTCAGTAATTCCCAAAATTTTGGGGGGAGGGGTCCCTGAAGGAAAAATTCGATTTTTTTCCATGAAAAATGTCCGAAAAAAACGGTTTAAAAAGTAGTAATTTTTGTCTAAAAAATGATAAAATATGTACTTATGGCGCGAAGCGCCGAGAAAATCGACGTTTTTGACCATTTTTTGTTCAAAAATTGACATTTTTCAGTATTTTTCCGACTAAAACTATAGGGGTCCCTAAGGCTACCATATGGCTACCCATAGGATTGGAAAATCCTGGGGGGGGGGTCGCCCAATGGCTAGCCATATGGTCGACGATTTCTGGGGGGGGGGGTTCCCATAGCACTTCCCCCCCTACCCCAATTACATGTATGGGTCGAAGTATGGAGGTTGGATTTGGCACACCCATTGCTGGGCATAGTGGAACTGGGTGGCCTTAAAAAATGCGTTTTTTTGCATGTTTTTGGTGCCCCCATCGAGCACCACTTGCAGATACAGGCGAAATGACATAAGGCACCCCATAGTTTGCCCCTATGCCCGAAATTATGAAAAACCCCGAAGGTTCTTAGCTCTTACCGTTTTGGCTCTAGAGGGGGGGGACATGAAATTTGGGGACAAAGTATATTATATAGGTTGACGCTACCGCGCCACCCCTGATAATAACAAATAACATATAATTATTTAATAGCAGGTTACAAGTGGTAGCATATACTTTGAGCTGAAATATATAAAACTCATATCTTCATCAATTTAATGAATGCATGACTAGATGAATAATCAGAATAAGTATTAAGAAGATCAACAAAATTGATAATGCAGCTCGTTTGGACCTGTTCCAAATTTTTTTGCTCAAGGCAGGTTGCAATCACCGTTTCTTCCCTCAAATGGGGTCTTTTGAGGAAAAAAATTTCGAAATGAGGGAAAAAATTTTGAGTGTGGTTCTCATTGTAGAAAAAATTTTGGGGAATTCAAAACTGAAAAGATGCGTTTTGGTGGACTTGAAAGGGGCAAGATATCAAAATCCACGCCGGTCATGGGTATAATCTTAACTGTTTTCCATCAGGCGCGGCCGTTAGCATATTTACTTCGACTTACTAATTAATGCTCAACAGTTTCTATCAATCAAGTTAGCTCGTTTTATTTTCTAATCGTTAACAGTCAATTATGTCGCCCAAAATTGAGATTATTCATCAATTTTCACAATTTTTTCTCTCGATGCTTGGAATTCTTTAAACGTTTGCAACCTGAATTTTTGCTTTATTGAAGATGGAAATTGGAGACATCATTCTAGACTGCGATTTTAGAGCTTCTTTTCATGAATATTAGGGTTGTCCCAGGGCAGGCATTTTAGCCGGGGCAGCTGCCACAGTGCCGGGGCCATATAACGTAACTAACATGTCACCAGTGGTACCAACCACTAACATGTCACCAGTGGTACCAACCAACCATACTAACATGTCACCAGTGGTACCAAGTCACCAGTGGTACCAACCATACTTCACGTATCATTCATGGAACAATTTTTAAGGCTATTCTTTTTCTTTTCATTTCATGTCAGCTATGATAATGCATTGATTGATAGGTTAAAAAAAGTTTGAGTATTTTAGACAAAAAAATTTAATTTTTAAGATAACTGTCATTACTAAGTACAAGGAAGCTCAATCTTTTCCCAAAGATACTGCGTTGCATACATGCCTGGACACTTCTATCGATTCATCTTCAGGGTTTTTAGCACAGTGCTAATGAAACCAGAGCCATGCTAATGGAAATTTTTGGACGTTAGCACGCATGCTAATGACTGGAAGTGAAAAATTTTTGAAAAAAGTTTAAGAAAGTTGAAGATATCACAAAAATAGGTTTTCTGAAAAAAATCAAGAACCTGTTTTGAAGTTGAAGTGACGTTCCAGATACAATGAAAATATGTAAACTTTTATCCAAACAGAACGTGACTTTCGCGATTCCTAAATGTATTACTGTCAAACTGACTACTGAACATTTACTTGTCATATTCTAAACTTCAGTTCTACTATGAATCGAGCTTGTTTTCCTATCAAAACTATCAGTTTTACGTAGTCTTGCCCCGAACTGTGGCAACCCTAGCCCCGGCCCAGGACCGGGGCACCTGCCCCGGCGCCGGGGTCTGGGACAACCCTAATATCTGTTGTAGAGATTTATTTTCCAGCGTTTTAGAATATAAAAACCCGAAAATTTTTCCGGCGCTTGACGCCGGAATTTGAAACAAATTAGACTTCATCAGTTTGATTTCAATTTATTTCTCAACGTTGTGAAGGTTCATTTTTCAGCTTTTTAGAAAGTGAAAATCCAAATTTTTTTAGACAAAAAAATTTAGACCAAAAAATTAGATGGTCCTAATCCGTACCACAGAAATGTTAATAGCGGATAAATTCCTGAGAACTCTATTGTTAACATGCTCCACCCGCACCTGTAAAACACCAATATATTCTTCGTGAGCTCATTTTGACTAACATAACCAGAATTTTCGCAATTTTTTTCCACATTCCTGCAGGTTTTTGACTCCAAATACAACAAAATGCTTGGGTATGCTCCTAAATTGCATATAAAAGCATCTGTAGCCACATCAAAAACGTTTTTAAAAATGAGGAAAATTTTTAGAAAATGAGGAAAAAAATTTTTGGGTCCGGTTCTCATGTGGAAAAAATCTTCGAGGAAAAAAACGGTGGTTGCAATGTGCAACTCGGGGAAGAAATGTAGTTGTATAGATAAATTTTTTGTTGCTCGCTCTAAAAGTGATGAATTCGCTAAACTTTATTAGAGAAATGATTAAAAGCTACTTCCCTTGTATTTGATTCAATTCATGTCTGTTTTAGACTTTTAGAATTGAATTTCCTGAGTTTTGCAGGAAAAATGAAGGGTTGGCAAAAGTAACATGTCTGGCGCCTAGCGCTGAAAAATTTTGTTTTCGAGGCCTCTAAAACGTTTGCAAAATCTTTTTTTCAGCACATTCTTGTGCAACTATTGATGATCGATCGTGATCTTTACGCCATTTGGTTGGCAAAAGAGGTCAAACATTTTTTCCCTATGTTCGATGTAATATATCTTGGGTCAATAATTTACCAATCATAATTATTCACCAAAAGAGATTATTTTCAAATAACCTGAAGCATAAAAAGCGCCAGGTATTTTACGTCTGACTTGAATATTCCGGATTTCGATATCCTCTGGAAAATGAATGAATGAGTTTTCATCTTTTCTTCTTTTTCGTTATCTTTTTTTATCTGTTCAATATTTATTTCTTGGATGAAAAGTCAAATTTTTCAGTGAATTCATTGGTGGGCAAACTGAAATTAAAAAATTCTGCATGCAACCAAGAATTCGGATTCTTCAGCCAACGAGAACTTCTGCTATTCTGTCATGTTGATAATTTTTCAATCATTTTCAAAATGCAAAAGGTTTACGTTCACGGAAGCCGAAAATTCTAAAGGACTGCAAAACGATTTTGCGAAAAAAAATCTTGATTTTCGTCCAGGATTGAGAAAAACCCATTTTCAAAATTTCGATTTTGAGTTTTTAGGGTTTTTACGGGTTTTTTGGGTTTTTTATGGGTTTTTCTGGGTTTAATCAGGTTTTTTTAATTTCAGAATTGTATATCTGAATTAAATATAGAACAAAAGCAAATGCAACATCTCTAAACTTTTATTCTTCATAAAGCAAAACATTTTCAGATCATTTTTCCTGATTTTAAACAAAAATACACAAATTCCTCATCATAACAAATAAAATCATATACATACTAAGGCACCATAAAGAAAATTTTTGCATTGGATTTTATGAAGGCTAGCTTTTCGACCGATGAAGATGACAATCGATTATGCAACTTGGTGTAAACTAGTGATGTTCCGGTACCACGGTACCAATGCCGGTACCGTTACTTTTATACATATAACGTGTAATAAAGAGAGTAAATAAACCTGTACTTTTATTCTTAACATGGTACACTACACCTATACATAACATTAGTATTGAAAAATGAATATATATATTTTACATCGAAACTCAAAAAGCCATTATAGATTGAGTTTATATCAAAAACTTTTTGAAAAGTAATAAATTCAAATTATTCGGAAAGATTCAAAAGATGGTTAGTCAATTTTGCATACGTAAACCACAAAAAATACTGTACACATCTTGGTTTTAAAAAATTACGTTTTTAAATTTTAAAAGTTGTGCTTTCATTTTTAAAATTAGCTTCCAATAATTGTTTTTTTGTACTCGACCCATTTGTACTGGTACAAACGATCAGAAAATTTATCGATTTTCGCAGTTTTTTTGACCAATTTTCTGGCATAGTCTTGAACTAAGGCTTAGGTTTAGGCTTAGACTTACGGTTAGGAAGCAGTAACCTATATTTTTCCAACCAATCAAATTGATTAAATTTTTTCCAACCAATCAACTTAATGACAGCTCTCGCTCGGCAATGCTCAGTTGTGCAATGAGCGGTACCAATTCCTCAAGGCACGCGATGCTGGCGGAAATTAGATAATTTTGACGAAACTTTCAGGGAATTTGATGTAGAAAAAGAATCGACAAGATTTAGATGCACTGTGCTTAAGTTTAGGCTTAGGCTGACGCTTAGTTTCAAGTTTAAGCTTAGGTTGCTTTAAGAGCAAGAGGAGATGATCCTGGTGAAAAGGCGAAAAAATACATTTTCCCTTACTACAAACTTGGCATAATCTAGCCTCTAGTTGGTTTCCGCACTTTCTTATCGTGTCTATTAATCATTTCAGGAGCTGCCGAAAAATATGTGTCCTCTTGAGTATTTGAAATCAGCACCCAAAAAATATTCCGCTCATTTTTTTTCTCGCAGGGTTTGAGTTTTTCAAACGTTTTGAACATGAACTTGTGCATTGAAAAACGATAAAGGCTCACGAATAGCTGTAGCGAAGATTCATTTTCTAGCGTTTTAGAATATAAAATTCAAAGTTTTTTCCGGTTCGCGCCGGAATGAGAAATTTAGAATACATTATAGTTTGATTTTAATTACAAATTAGAATACATTAGTTTGATTAATAAAGTTTATCTTATGATTCAGACTTTTTGATCGAATATATTCACGATTATGAGACTCAATGATTATATTAATATTGTTGTACAATTTTAGGTACCGGCACCGGTACTATCATGGTACCGGGCCGGTACCGGTACTAGCACTAGCACTGCTCATTAGTGCTCAGGCCCCATGAGCAGTAAAATCTGTCTAATATTCAGATGAACTACCGAATCAAATCAACTTCAGCCTAAAGGCAATTCAAACGTAAGTCAAATTTATTGAATATAAATCTTTAGCTTTTCGATTAGAACAGTCATAGGAACCGAATTGAATAGCACTCATGCATGAATTTTTTATCATGGGAATAGAATATTCCTAATATGTTAACAGTATGTACTAATCACTTGAGCCAAATTTTCCTTTTACTTCCTTATTTTGACCTAGTCCTAAAACTTGTGTCTTTTTCAGATTTATCTTCAGTCCAGAGGCTTTGCCAAAAGTGTTTATTTCTTGCATAGATTTATCGAAGTCAGCTTTATTCTTAACTAAAAGTACTGTGTCATCGGCAATCGGCATATAGACTAACTTTATTTTGTATGTTGTTTATGGTTAATCCTTTGTATATTTGTGAATTTCTTAATTTGATGGCCATATATTCCATAGCACATATAAATATATATGGTGACAAGGGACATCCTTGTCTTACACCTCGTTCTAGTGGAAATCGTTTGGTACTATACCCTGCATTCATCACTGCACAAGGTTGATATCCATGAACAGTATTTATCGCCAATGTTGAAGGCTTTGAGAGCCAGGTTCATGAAGTCTGTGTCAAGAGAATCAAAAGCTTTTTCAATATCTAGTGAGATTATAAGACCTGCTTCTTCATTTGCATGTGTTTCATAATGTTCAGTTATATCTAAAAGGTATCGTATACCTTCTGCAATGTATCTGTTTGGGACAAAGCCTCTCTGATCTTCATGTATGACTGTCTATATTGTTCTTTAAACGTGTAGCTATTGTCTTTGCTAAATTTTCATAATCCACATTCAGTAATGATATTGGTCTCCAGTTTGATATGTACTCAGTGTTTTTCCCTGGTTTTGGAATTAAGGTAATAACACTTCTTCTCTGGGAGTCTGACAGCATCCCATACTCAACGGAGTAATGAAAAGCTTCTGTGAAAAAAAACAGCGCATATTGTGCTTACGCCACTGGCACACTATGTCACGGTGTAAACTGAAAAAAATTCATTTTTTGAGTATGATTCCGAATGTTGTCGAAATCTTTTGAACGATGTGCTCTACAGTCTTACGGTTTCGTGCAAAGCACAAAGTGTGCAGGATATAATGTGGTGTGTAAAAGACTGTGGGAAACCAAGGGATGCAAAAGTGATGGAGGTTTTGTGCAATAAAAACTTTCATAAAATTATTTTAAAGAGGTCAAATTGTCTGCATTTCATCATAATAATAAATAACTTTGTAATAAATGTTTAATCGTCAACAAATTATTTTTTAAAATCAGCTGTGAATCCAATGAGAATAATCATACATATAGTTACCGTGTAATGTTCATTACAGGTCGTTTAAATTACAAATTAGAAACTTTAACTATGAATTGAAAAATGTTCATCTTTTTATAAGAAATTTTTTCGGTAAAAGATGCAATAACTTTCGAACATCTGCTTTCATTGTTGTCTGAATAAACGTACCTGTCAGATAAAGTTTCAGAATGGCAACGCATAAATGATTCAGACGGGCCATTGCATCATAGAGTCAAATTTGCATATTGAAATACTTTTAAAATGATCAGCTGCAAAAGATAATTTCAATCTTATTCCAATTTAAAAAATTTATAGCATTCTTGGAGTAATCAAACACTTCGAGTAAAGACACACAAGAATTGTTCAACATGCACTCGGTACGTTTCTACACATACATGAACAATATTCAACACTATCTACTGTATGTTTTTTCAGTACAATCAGTTACCCGAATTTACCCACCGGTACCCGGGTTATTCGGGTACCCGTTGTGAAGCTCTAGTTCTCATCACACCCGTATCCAGGATTTTCAAAGGGGGGGATTTTTCAGAATTTTTCTATAATTTACTGAATAAAAAGAAAATCATTTTTTCAGTAAAGACGACATATTTTCAGTTAATTTATCTGTGCTAGGATTCAGGTTTTTTCGCGCAGGCCAGGTTGCAATGTGCAACTTGGGAAATAATTTTGGTTGCACAGATAGATTTTTGGTTGCTCGTTCTAAAATCAATAAACTAGCCTATGTTTATCGGAAAAAATATCAGAAGCTATTACGGATGGGCCGGGTATCCGGATCCGCGAATATCCGCCTAAATTTTTGGATCCGGATCCGATCCGGATCCGCTAAACCAGATTTTTTTGGATCCGGATCCGTTGAACCAAATTTTTTAAGATCCGGATCCGCTGTTGTCAATGATTAAGATCCGGTCATAATCGGATTTTTATTCATTATTATTCACGTAAAATTTTGCAGTATTAGAAAACACCAAAAATTTGCCGGCGCTTTGCGCCGGATTTTATAATTCTCTGCAATATTATTTCTCTACAAATCGTGCTTTCTGGAGAAAAAATTTTCGGTAAAGGGAAAAAATGTTGTTGGTCCTCCTGTATGGAAAAGGCGAATTTCGGTCCATTTCAGAACGTCAAAATCTATTTTTCCAACTTTCTTGCAACTGTAATTTTAAACATGAAGCTGAGTTTGAACTTTGAACTGAGAAGCATCATGGAACTAATTTTCAGAAATTTCAGGTTTAACTTGAAGTTTTTCAGATCTATGAAAGTTATGAGTATATTTTCTTAATTTGTAAGACGATTATAAAGGACGGGAACTCGAGTGCTATTAGGAAGAAACTTTGTGCGAAAATACATAAAAGATCATGGTTTTTGCAGTATACAAAAAAAATTTTCTTCGTACAAAGACTTTTTGGCCGATCTTTGTACAGGTACAAAGAGGCTTGTACAAAAAAACACTGCAATGGTAGCAAAATCATACTTGAGAGACAGTAATTTTTCAACAGTATCACCCTTCAAACGATTTTTGGTAGGATCATAAATTTGACCAGCACTACTGAGTAGCTGTTCATAGGGGACACTTTTCGCTGGTGCTAATTTAAGTTTACTTTCTGCATGAAGCAATTGTCTAAAGACGTTTGAGAAGCTCATGCTTCAATTTGGTTTTTGAATTGCTAGGTTCACTTTTTTGGCTATCTTTATAGAAAGACACAAAAATTAATTCTTTAACATAACTATACTAGTGGCAAATTGTTATACAATTACTTCTATTTTCATTATCTTCTTTTTATTTAGCCGCAAACTGCTTATATATTGCCACATGTTTCCTCTCCAAATGTTTTCTTTGACATCCAGTACCACAACCTTTTCTGGATAACTAGATTCTGAATTTATTGCACTTTGCCTGTTCTTCATCATCTAGAGACAGTGTGATGTAGTCCCACAAAAAGAAAGTGAAAGAAAAACTTAAATCCATAATTTCTGAAAAAAGTTTCCATTTCTATTCATTTCTTTTCTGATGAAACCAATATTAATCTAAACATGAATACAGTTTAATGAATGAAAATTATCAATTAGTAAATGTGAACTATTTCAATAAACGAACAACTCAATCATTAATAATCTATTAATCTATTGACACCAATGAATATAAATTCATTTAACTCAATTTTAGATAAATTAGACATAGTACATATACTTATTGAAAGATCCGGATCCGCTCGGATCTGTTCCTCAAGATCCGGATCCGCTGAACCAAATTTTCCAAGATCCGGATCCGGATCCGCTGTCGCCGGTTAGATGCTCTGAGGTTTGAAAGTATAAATTTAAAATAACTTTCTTTAAAATATTAATAACCTGTTTAAATTCAATATTTCTCTCATCAAGTCAAATTTTATGTATTAAATCAATTATGTAATATGTACATATATGTATATATATATATAAATGTATATAAGTTTTAAAACGCTAGTGTGCACTTGTTGCGGTTCTGGTTGCATTCTAGCAACTTCCGATCAATCTTTGCCGATATACTGTTGATCTTGTTTTTTATCAACAGAATCAACAACGTAATACAGGGCACTAGTTTATGTATTTTGGAGTCCGATTATTAAATTATGGCTTATTTGACTGCGACCTCTGACGATGATGATGTAAGTGTCTTATTATCTAATATCCATCCTTGCTATATTCAATTTTGAAATTATCGATGTGTTGAAATTATTGATGCAGCGATTCACTGTTTTTTTAGCACGAAGTCTTGACCAAATGGCAGAAGTTAGCAAAACTATTTTAGCCTACAGCTAAAATTTGTACTCAAAGCACGTAAAAAAATTAATTTTTTATCCATTGTCCAAAACGTCTAAAAATTCAGCCAAGTAAAAAATTTTAGCCAAAATACGTCATTCGACTAAGAAACACCGCAGCGATCCTTTGAAAGTGAGTTCAATACGGAAAAAATAGTAGGCTTATTACTAAAATCAATGACAAAATATTGTCGTCAGTGAGCGGCAAACAGAACGGCTGAGAATTTCCGTCGATAACGCCTTAAGTGCTCAAAATTTCTCGAGTATCATTCAGGTATCAACGCAGTACTGTTCGAATCAGCAGTGAATAAGCGTGATGCTTTTTAATGATTTTGGCTTTTATCATTCGTATGTAGAAATTCATCATTTTTTGGTGTAAAATATTCCACTCAGTGAAAATTGTGTAGTCTATTAGAGATGCATCGGGCCGAAAATCAAATGATCTAAGAACGATCATTGAAAATAAATCAGAAAATATCCGACATGATAGTCAAAGATGATATGCCCCCTTTGTTTGCGAAAAAAATAGTTTCCAGAATTTCATTTTTTCGCCTAATCTCAAAGTCTGTTCCTTGAAAACTTTCTCCCAGGTAGAAGACGATCGATCGCAGAAAATTGCCATTGTCGATGCATCGGCCGCCCCAACGGTAGTATCAGCCGATGTCCGATGGGCAATACCATCGGCCTAAATCTATTCAAAATAAAAAATATAAAACAACGCTTTGCACCATAAATCAATAATTTTTTTGTTTTTCTTGAAATCCTTTTGAATAAAAAACTAAAAAAGTAATTAGTATTCTATAGTTCACGGTTTTCTCCTAAATCATATAAAACGTCAGGCTGAAAGTTTGGGAGCAAAGTCTGTCAACCTATATCAGTTCATGACTAATTAAAGAGATGCTAATGTGTTAGCGATTTCGACCACTGTACTAATTTTTTCCCTGTTTTATTAAATGTTTGTACTCGTAAATTGCAGGATTTTTTAGCACGGTGCTAATGACTGAAGGAGAGAAATGTTTGAAAAAAGTTCGAGAAGAAAGTTAAGGATATCATCACAAAATTGTGCGGAAAATTCAAAAATCGCTGTTTTCACAAATTACAACTTCGTCAATATCTTGATTCTCTTCGTCACTTTTGCATAGTGAACGACTGTGGCGTGGCTCGAACCTGATTTAGCTTCGGCTCTAACCTTTTGACACTCCCTCTTAGGGAATTTGAAAGCAGCTGTTTTGACATATTCTGGAGTTTAGGCAAATCAGTAATAGTAGGTAGCAAATATAATTGTACATTTTATGAAAAGATCAATCAAGAACCTGTATTGAAGTTGAAGTGCAGTTCCAGATATAATGAAAACAAGTAAATTTTTATCCAAACAGAACGCGAATTTAGCGATTCCTAAAAGTATTATTGCCAAACTAACCACTGAATATTTAGGTGTCGATCAACTATTCAAGTGCATAATATAAGAATGAGCTGATATAATTAATATCATATTCCTTCAAAAGTACCAATATCAAGGAGGATTTCATGAGTTACTATAATAAAGCATGTTATCGTAACTGACAAACTCACACATTAGTTTGGCACCAACAAAGTAACATTTGTCAGCCGTGTCAATTGTGTAGCACGAATGCTAATGGGTCTCGTGCTAAAAAAACCCTAGTAAATTGAAGAATGACCGAAATTGGTACCATATGTTTACACAAAGATTTCACTATAGAACTTTTTGGTCCAAAAGTTGTAAAAACTTAGTTGAGTAAACTCACAGTCCGCTGCTAGATAGCCAACAGAAAATCGTAAAAATGTGTCTGCTTTCTAGTTTTATCATCTAGAATTATTTCAATTAATTTCATTTTTACTTATTACGGCTCAAATTACAATCCTTGTTAGAACACTCAATATTAAACAGAATTTTTATCTCAAAAGTGTTTGTGACACTTACGACATTGTTGAATAATTCTACATAAATTAGGAAAATTCGACGATTTTTAAGCATTCTTTTTCAGCAGATAAGGCTAAAAAATTTTCGTCACAGATAGTGATAGTGTCATAATGCATAGCAGGAAAAAAATCATATTGTCATAATAGTCAACATTTTAATTATCATAAATGATACATTTGCTTGGTAAATAATCACATTCGACCATACATGTAACGGAGCCCCGAGGTCTGGGGGGTTGGACGACTTTTTTCGTGCCGGGGGTCAGTAATTCCCTAAATTTTGGGGGGAGGGGTCTCTCAAGGAAAAAAATCGATTTTTTTCACGAAAAAAGTCCGAAAAATCGTTTAAAAAATAGTAATTTTTTTCTAAAAAGACCCAAAAAAATGTATTCATGGCGCGAAGCGCCCAGATAATTCACATTTTTGACCATTTTTTGTTCAAAAATTGACATTTTTCAGTATTTTCCCGACCAAAAGTATGGGGGTTCCTACGGCTGCCATATGGCTAGTCATAGGATTGGAAAATCCTGAGGGGGGCTGTCGCCCAATGGTCAACGATTTCTGGGGGGGTTCCCATAGCACTCCCCCCCCCCCCAATTACATGTATGCATTCGACGCTGATTAATGCAAGAATCGCCATAGAAAATTGGGTATTATCATTCATAGGTCACCCGAAAAACCATCATCCGATTTCCAAAAAAATTAATTATTAGTCGATGCCTATACATCGATCATTCATTCCGCTCGTTGAATATGTTCATGGAAAATTTGTCAAGAAAATTTATTTTTAATAATGACCGAATTTCAATTTCGGATGCAGAAAAAAGATTTCTTTGCTTTTTCTTCTAACAGCGGAAATTATCGACATGATTGTTTGACCCATGACCCGTAGTGCACAGAGGTATACTGGATAACAAGTCGGGTTGGGGCAGGAGTCTTTTTTCCCATTTCGGGTCGGGTCAGAAAATATCGAGTAGCATAACGGGTCAAAAAGTCCGATACATCTCTAGCGTCTATCATTACAAATAAAACGGGCTATAGTTCGTCTATCGTGCAAATAATTTTCATGAGTGTTCGATTTGAGGTTCTTTGCTCTGACTAAGTGCCCAATAACGATTCTTGACAGCTTTTTCCAATCAGCTCGTAGACGGTGAGAAAAAAACAGCCGTTGGAAGTGAAGATGATCGACGAAGTCCTCCACCAACTAACGTTCCTTTCAAAAAGGGAGCCGTAAAAGAACTAAACCCGATCGAAGTGCGTTGGTTCCACAAATTGAATAAATCTGCTGATTGGCTTCCTTTCAGAGGTAAGTATCATTGTTGGGTAGTGTTAGATTTCCAGAAGAAGGTTTTTCCGTACTAAGCATATCTGAGCAGTACCGAGCCACCTGAGCTGTCATGTAGATGTTTTTTGCGTTTTTGGGTCCGTTAGCCAGAGCTGATGGCTGCCGGTGACTCAGGAAAATCAAGACTTTAAAAAGATTATTTTTAACATTGAGGAATGTCACAGAGAAGCATTAAGGTAAAATATGCTAGCTGAATATGCAAAGAGAGAAATAGAGAACCAACCATTCAATTTGTTAAGTAAACAACTATACGATCTGGAAGTATTTCAATGTTATGCATTGATTTCCTACAGAATCCAAGGCTAAAGGCCGTATGCATTAACGCGAGTTAGCGTTAACTTGTTCTGAAGTCGATCATTTTAACACGTGTTAACGTCAATCGGTATGCATAAAGGAGAGCTAGCGTACGCAGGTTGTTTATTATTTCTATACACATATTTTTTCTTTCTGAGGCTCATTTGGAAAAAGTGGGCTATAGTCAGTGGACGGATAGTAATGAAGGTATAAACTACTTTTTTCACCCATTTTCCAACAAGGTCATTTTACAAGAAAAAGATTTTTCGAGAAAGCTTCCTGTTTTGCCTTACCATAGATGAACCTAAAGTGTAGGAGGTAAAACCTCATCCTCGCTCGAACTTTGAAAAATGGAAAAACTGGTCATTCACCCATACCTGAAATTACCTAAATCGCCAAAAAGTCTGTTTTTTGCCAAAAATTTTTTTGTTTGAAAGTTTTTACACCCTCCCCTAAATGTTTTCCTGAGTTATGGCTTCTATATCCTCTCATCTGAAAAATTTTAGCCTAGAATCCCTGTTGCTGACCTGAAAATATCTTTTGAAAAAATATTTGAGTGATCGCTGCAAGTGCTTTGTCAGGTAAGATTAAGAGAAATATCCTCTTTCTATTTGACCCTAAGATGGCCAGACGATTGAGCTTTGAGATTTAGCCGTCAATCCAGATGCAAATTTTCTTAAAGTGTAAGCTTGGTTTATGTTAGTTTCGCAGGTTATGAAAACTAGAACTCGGTTTTCCTTGATAACTCGCGTTCTATTGCCGAAAGAGAGCATCAACTATTTTTCATGCGGCATTGTAGTTGAAAATTCCTCACCTAATGTGTGATATTTGGAGCTAGACAAAATCAACGTCGAAAAACCAATATTTGGCTTCGCAAGACTTGGCATGAGTGAATGAAATGTGTGTTTTTCATCTTTCAACAGGAAATTAACTCTAGTTGTCATTCTAACTGACGTTAAAATATTTAATGTGACGCGAGGTAGCTAAGCGGCGCTTAACTCACCAAAGGTCCCCAAGGTCTAAAATTTAGGTAGGGGTAAAATCTTAAATTTTAAGGGTAGTACTTGAAATATGCTGTGACCTTTTTTTTTTGCTCTCAAATTTTTGCTAAGGAGGGGGGAATTGTAGTTTCTCGAACTTACATAACTGATTAATGCCCCTACTTCATGCTTTTTACAGTCAAAAAACATTTACTATTTCAACTTCATTTTCCAGCTCCCAGTCATGCAACTTTAATGCACTAATTATACGTACAGAATAGTCACACTTCGAAGACTGTTGTGCCAACTGATTCCTGCACATTTCAAGAATCGGGCACAACATACGTTTGGAAACATTTTTCAACCAGCATCTTCAGCAGTATGGGCTTATCCCATCACTGATTAGGCTTGGAACAGTGCTTCCAATTGAGAGTCCTGATGTTGAATGTGGCTTTAGTATTATTAATCCCATTACACTATGAACTACGAGTTTGAAACCAAGTACCACTCCTGATCCACGTCAACAGAGCTCACATGTCTCAACTCATAGCAGGAAAGTATGCCACAGCTTGGGTAACCATATGCGCACAGAAGGCCCAACGCAGAAGCGGGAAAAAGGAAAGGAGAGCATGAAGAGGCATAACGCATTATTTCATCTTCCAATTATATTTATAATGATTTCCAACAAGTAGTATATATTAATGTGCTGATATCCTTTCCTAAAAATCGCTATATGGCACAGAAGTTGCATACTTTCCCATTATCATTTGCTCAGTAAATGTGTCAAAAAGAGCAGTGAGTAATTCCTCAGAATCACACATTCTGCAATTTTTCTCGAATTAGTATAACCTACTGAGGAGAGGATGAAGTCTACCAAAATTTTTTGGTATAGTGAGCTGTTTTTATGGGGGTAGTAAATGACGCTGAGAAAAATGCCGCGTTAGAAATCCTGACTGGCTGGCTAAGTGTGTGCGTGGCTAAGTGTGCTAGTGTTTTTCTGATCCGAAATCAACATGATTAATGTTCTTTTATTTTGATGTATAAGATAGTAAATGTAAGGCTGATCATCATTTTTTACTTTGGATATAAATTTTGTTTATTTGCATTATTCTCATACAGGACATGTTTTTGGATAATGTTGAAAAATTTTTTTACGGTGCAAAAAAATGTGCTTCACACTGTTTGCAGGGGTAGTGAAATCATCAGTGCCCAAACGGCTGGCACCGCTATCCCCAGTTCAAAGAATAATGTTTTTTTAATGTTCAAGCAACCTTTCTTGGGAATGACAATTTTATCTACTCTGGAAAAAGTTGAGTCCGTTATCTACGTACAAAATGTTATGAAGAGATTCAATTAAAGCGAGAAGCAGTTCGCAAAAGAATTAACAATTTTTTCAATCGCTAATGTTTTCTATAGCTAGAAATGTAATCTTTTTTCCATTTGTTTTTTTCTGTCACAAAGTTATATTTGTTATCATATTCGCTCCCATCCTCATTTTTCTCTATTTTTGCTTAAATTCCATTCGTATCGGGTTGGTAAAGTAATGTCGCTTTTTCGAATGACAACTTTTAAATAAGTTTTTTTTGTATGTATCACTGTAAAAAACATCGGACCAGTTCTTGATTGTTGAACAGAGCAAACATTGTTGTTGTTAATCATGATTCACGACGTCCGCTTTCTTTTGTCTTTTTCTGTTCTGTTTTCTTTTTTACCCATTTCTATTCATTGAATACGTTCTATTCCACTTTGGTGTCCCTCCCAACCTGACGTCAGTCGTTCAATGCGTTATAAAATAAAAGTTGAATTGATTCTTCCGTTTTTCATATGTTTGATCTCCGAATTTACCTTTATTTGCTTTGTCTTTAAATTTATTAAAGACAATGTAACGTTTGATTATCAAAAATCACTCATATTTCGCAGAACACACAATGGAAAGGCTTTATTTGAAAACTCAAATTCAAATGAACAGTCTTGGTTTTAGATATTCTGGGAACGTACGTGTTTGCACGCAAAAATGCTATGTTTCGTTGTGAAAATGTGTGTTTTCTTTATTGGAATATCTTTTTATATATAGAAAAATATGATCAAAATTTACGCAATCGAAAAAATCCTACAACTGTAATGATAAATGTGTATTATTCACAAATACATACTTATCTGTGGTCAATAAAAGGTAAATTTGATCAGGCACATGGGAGAAATTTGATCCAAATCATATAATACACCAAGTTAGGACATGAAATAGACGCCAAGTTTGTTCACAATAATTAAATATACGTATCACTTGAAATACGTATCACCTCTCTGTTTTACGCCATGTGCAACAAATGGATATGGTTTCCTATGCAAAACGGCGTGTTAAGACTTCTTTCGCTGTACAAAATTTCAGCTTTTCCTTGAATGATTCGTCACTGGGGATGCAAAGTTGGTACTGTAACATCAATGTTTGAAAGCGCCGCTGAGTTGTCAAAAGCACAAAATCACAGCAATTTTCCAGACGAAAACGTTTCCACACAAGATCATACTTTGTGTATGGTGGTCAACTGAGGGATAGTCTACTGGGTTTTTCATGAAAATACCTAACCACATGTTGTCATTACGCTTCGAAAGAAATATAGAAATCGAACTGGACAATCCTACCTCGCCTTATTCTACATACTGATTATTACTTGTTTCGCCCATGAAAAAGCTGTTTCCGGTGTTTCTTTTGAAAATCAAGGACAATTAGAAACGTATATTCAAAACCGAAAAAGCCGAACTGTTCAGTGAATGGCAAAGTGTTATCGATAGTAATTGTACATATTTTGATAAGTGCACATATTTTGTATTTGATTAATTAAACATTTAATACAGCTTATTATTTGCAACATATTTTTTGTGCCGGTGGTATGTTTCTCGATGCTAGAGATGCTATATAGTATTCATATGTGGTGCACAGTATAGTAAGAAGAATGTGAGTGAGTCCAAATATTTCGGTAACAATTTGTGAGGAAAGAAGATAATAAGGAATAATGATTTCGTCTCATCGGTACATTAGGGACTCGTTTTTCACAATTTTTCTCAGAATTAATAATTTTTCATGTCAGGTCGGGATTCCTTACTTATCGAAGTGAAACGTCGTTTGGAGTTAAAAGAACCAATGTCGGAAGATTTTCCCATGAAATCTGAAATTATTGCCTTATGCTCAAATTCTATAGTCGTTTTGGACGGGTATTACGAACTTCTTCTGGATCAATGTAAAATTAAACCGATATATTGGGCTGGTAGTTTTCTTTTATTCTAAATTATCGTAAAACACTGGGGCTGCAATCTCTTTAGGCCCATCGTTGGATATTATGCGAGGGACGTGGTTTACGGAGAGTGATTGGTTGCCTTTGGAAGAAAAGTTGGCTGAAAAAGTCGAAAGTCAGCATGTTAAAATGTTCAAAGGACAAAACATTCCCGAGTCACCTGTCTATAGCGAAAAAGGTCAAAAGCCAAGTACGTTGTGCATATGTGATTAACTCAATTTTTCATATCACTGGAAAATAACCGACCATACATGTGCATACTACTAGTGTCAGGCCAGGGATAAATCCCAAAATCGTTGGATAGCAAATTTTTCTCCTAATTTTATAGAAGAGCAGTTTCTTCACGATACCAACATGATGTTCAACAACCTGTTTATTAGACAACTACAAAAAACTTGCAACCACTCATACATGCACACAGGGTATGGATTTATCCACACTGAAAAATTTGGTAGAAATTTACTATAGGCCAAAAATTTGGCAAAAGTTCACTATAGGCCGAAAATTTGGCAAAGTAAAATGCAACAAACATTTTAAAAAGATTAGATTACAAAAAAAGATCAACTTAAAACACAGTTTATGATTAATGTCAGCAAACAACTTTGTTGAGTAATTATTGATACAAAAGGCAATAAAATTTCATTTTAAAGTAAAAAATTACTATATACCTGATTTCTGGAAAAAAATTACTAAAGGACCAATTTTTTCCATTTTCTATATCCTGGGACCCCTGACCGTGTACATGTATGCAACCACTGATTGTAAAACTGAAGACTGATTGGCAAAAATTAACTGACAGTAAATCCCTGACCTAGGGATTTACTCTCAGTTAAATTTTTGTTAAAATTAAAATTTTTCTCCGGGCTCTCACCCCCTATGCGCATGTATGTTATCGACTGAGAATGAAGTTCGTCTCCACTTCTACTGTACATCGAAAAAAAACGGTTGTGTTCTTATTGCCCGAACATCCCTTTTCCCCGAATGTCCCGACTTCCTGAACGTCCCGAGTCTAGTTTCGAAGTAAATAGATTATATATCAATAGCCTTCGTTGTGTTCAAAAATTTTCCGCGTCGCCAAAAATGGCACTGTTTGTAAGATATAACATCTTTGCGTTCCACCGTCTCCCACTATTTAGATTTACACTTTGTTTGGAGAATAAAGCTAAATCGCAAAAGATATATGCATACTTATTTAGCACCAGACAACTATAAATGACCATTGATTTTCTTTGTCTTGCGAATTCGAAATTTCATGCAAATTTCTGCATAGATCTTCGCACCCTTTACATTCTCGGTTTCGAGTTTCCGTGATTTGATATGTCATCCAGAATTTTATGGTAGAAAAGGATCAAAGCAGTTATTGATTTCAGATACGTTCAAAAGGTGAATGATGTTTATTTAAGGATTTCGTATACGGTCGAATTTTTTGATTACAGACAAGTCTGTATATGTCCGATTATATTTATTTTCGTAGTTTTTATTAACTTCAGTTATTTTACGTTTGTGGATTTATGAAACATTCCATGATATAATTAGAAATGCCTTTAATCTTTTCTTATCATTAATTGTATATCCTGCTATCGAATTTTACAATTATTTTCCAGTTTTACACACGCTTATATCAAGTAATTGGAAAGTCGAGTGGAGTTCGATAATTGACATTCAACTGCAGCCGAAAGATCGTACTTGGCTTATGTCCTTAAGGATTAAATGTAAGAAAATAAGAACATAAATATCGATGTCAAAAAAGGCAGTCTTGACTTGCACGCGTGATATTTTTCGGGACAATGTCACGTCTTTTATTCTCTAGTTGATTAGCTGCCACACTGTGTTCATGCTTCTTATCTGCGAGATAATGCCTTATTCCCTTGATTTCATGACCTGGGAATGCTGAATTTGCTAGTTTCGGTTAGAAA
Source organism: Romanomermis culicivorax (assembly GCA_963922205.1). Taxonomy (NCBI): domain Eukaryota; kingdom Metazoa; phylum Nematoda; class Enoplea; order Mermithida; family Mermithidae; genus Romanomermis; species Romanomermis culicivorax. Next base: position 1,087,675 of record CAWUHX010000097.1, on the reverse strand, counting down.
CGAAGAACAAACATGAATAATATCTGATTGACGATTGCTTATCCATCTTTTCCAGATTAGAATTATCAAAATGTTTGCCGTAAGTCATTCATTTTAATGAAATTTCTGAAAGGTAGTCTGGAAGTTTTTGTTCGGTTTAGTGAAGCATACAAGCGAGTTTTGCAGAATGCCGTAAAATCCGATGGGTCGTTTTTCAAATTCACACTTTTGGACATACATGTAATTGGAGCCCGAGGTCTGGGGGGGAGGTCGGGCGACTTTTTTTGAGCCGGGGGTCAGTAAGTCACAAAATTTTGGGGGGAGAGGTCTCAAGGAAAAAAAATCCCAAAAATAGTTTGAAAAATAGTAATTTTTTTCTAAAAAGACCGAAAAAATGTATTTATGGCGCGAAGCGCCTAGAAAATTCACTTTTTTGACCATTTTTTGTTCAAAGATTGAAATTTTTCATTAAAAAATTGACATTTTTCAGTATTTTTCGGACAAAAAGTATGGGGGTTCCTACGGCTACCATAAAGCTAGCCGTAGGATAGAAAAATCCTGGGGGCGGACAATGACTAGCCATATGGTCGACGATTTCTGGGGGTTCCCATAGCACTTCCCCCCCCAATTACATGTATGCTTTCGGATAAAAGTATGGTATTTTGAGTACTACAAACCTAATCCCAAATAATGTGTTACTGAAAGAAAACTATGCGCAAAAAACATTAAAACCGTACCTGTCGAGTCTTGGATAGGTTGTGAACGGATGCATGTCAGACGCATGTAGCATGTCGGAAGTTTTGCTTGTCATAGATTCTTTTTTTGTGAAAATTTTCAATGCAAATGTTACATTAAATGCTGATTTTGTCATTTCAGGTTTTGATTAGCGCCAATTCGTCATACATGTAATTGGGGGGACTGCTATGGGACCTCCAAAAATTATCAACCATATGGCTAGCTATTGGGTCCGCTCCATGAATACATTTTTTACATTTTTTTAGACGAAAAGTACTGTTTTTTGAACCGTTTTTCGGAGTTTTTTGGTGAAGAAGTCTTTTTTTCCTTCAGAGTCCCCTCCCACTAAAATTTTGGGAATCAGTGATCTCCGGCCCCAAAAAAGTCGCCCGACCGCCCAAACCTCAGGGCCCGACCGCCCAAACTATATGTGTGATACGAAACATACTTGTGCATAGTCAGTCCGCCTGAGGGGGTAAACTGGGATTTTGTCTGGGTTGTGAACTGGTTTTATCTAAGGAAACTCAAGCTGAGAAAGCTTAAAAATCCAAAATCTTTCAGTAGTAATTCGGTTCTTGTAGAATGAGTGCAAGTAGAGCAGCTTTTGGGTTAAAAAGACTAACAACATGGTTAAAAAACACGGCAGTAAGTACTCATCTGTCCAAAATTCATGTTTAGTAAATGAGCGTCTGCCAGTCCTGACCTCCGAATGCACACGTATGATTCGAAATCATTGTTTTTTTGAACAGCGACTCTCATGAAAATTCGACGCGGCTACCATACCGAAGCTACTTACGAAGACGGCCCTCTACCCGTAAATCATTTGCTATTAGTTGTTCACGGTATCGGTCAGAAACGCTTAGTCAATCAAATAATTTCTAATGCCACGTCGTAAGTAATCTTGTAAAAACTATTGTAGAAGAGCCTATAGGCTTTTTCATCTTGTAGAATGCGTTTAATATCTGATAAATTATTGAAACAATCGTACGGACACGTGCAATTTCGGCCAATGTTTTTACCCGTCGAATGGCGACTGAACTTAAAGTTGGAAGGTGGTAAGCCATCAACGGAATATCATTTTAGCTTGAAAGATAGTTTCTTGTACAACACACATTTCTTAGTTTTTCAAGATGGCTTATTATGGTAAATTAACAGATCTAGTATGCTTGTTAGAGATTGGGAAAACTCAGAATCCATTCCTCCTATTGTTGTTTTTTGTTGTTCTGTCATGAAAATTTTGTTCAATTTCAGTTAATCTGAATCAACCTCTTCAATATCCATGGTTTAATTATAGTCGAAATAGCCACTTTAAGTTTTCACGCATTCGCCGTGTTCTAATTATTTATCGAAGACAGTTCTAGTCCACACTTGTTCCTTTTTATATGTTTCAAGTGCGCGACGACTTTGGTCATATTTACTCAGAAGAAAATAATTCATAGAGGAATCATGTTTATTGGATCTCCACAAATAAAAATAAAATCTCATTCAGATTAATCAGCTTTTTATCATAAAATAGATTTGGACTTCTCTTCGAATTTTACCTACATTTTTTACAGATCTTATTGAGGCGATTACCCCAAATAGCCTTATTTCGGTACGGTATTTTTTGAACAATACTGCAATGGATATCATGTATTATAGTAGTCCAACATATCAAGCTGAAGTACCGTATGATTGAAGATATAGAAATTCGATATTTCAAATACGCTTTTTTTGCTGTAGGTCTCTTCTGGACTCGTTTCCGTTTTTAATAATTTATACTCCGTATTTTTGAAACATAACTCGTATTTCCCGAGTATTAATGGCTCCGTGTCTATTGTGGCCCACAGCTTAGGTTCGGTGTTAAGTTATGATGTCATTTCGAATTGGTCGCCGTTACTACAGTACGAAGAGTACGTTACACAGCGGCTGGTATGTATATGTAAATACCACAATCTTATCGAATGTGAATCTAGTAAAATTTAGTGTAAAGATCATCTCGCACTGATATATAGGCTTATGCTTTTTGTGCTCTATTTTTAAAGGTATCCAACCCTGACAAAATAAAAAAGCACCAAGTCATACTCCCAAAAGAATATTGTGTTTTAGGAATACTTATTAAAATCAAACCTATTGGGCGCCGACTTGAAAAGAAAACTAAAAGATTTGCAACGATCGCGGAGAGAGTTAGAAGATGACGTTGGTGGCTTGAGGAACCTTATCAATCTGGCCGATGCAGAACGATCAATTTTAAAATTCAAGGTAAATCATGACGATCGAGAAGACATTGAAAATGAAGCTAATATTCGACCGACTGGGAAGAATCTGTACCGCTGAAATCCTGTCCATAACTCCTGTCGAGTTGTTACCTAAAAAGTGAGGTCTTTTAAATTATCTTCTAATGTCGCTTTAGAACTTTAAATGCTTATTGAAATTTTGTCAAAGTTAGTTTAATCTACGTCAAAAATTTTCGTGATTGTTCAAGGTCAGTTGTGTAACGCTCAGTTAATGAGAACTTAAATGTTTCAGAACATCGGCAGTACTGAATCGAAAAAGTTCGGCAATACTGACCGACGCCGGCTGATGACACATTTTATGTTCAACTGTCAGTTTAGCTGTAGAATATGAGAAATGCGACTCGTGTTTTTGTTTTTAGTTTGCCTGGCTGCGAATACCTGGTTAGTATGCTGAATAGATAAAATGCGGTAGGATGATAACTTAAAAACGAAATCCCCAAAGTTTCAATCTACTTAATTGTAGTACTACAGGCTTCTCACCTTGTAATTTATTCAATTTTCCACGTGGTTTTCTTAAAATGATCATTTTGTAAAAAAAATTTATCAAATAAGCAAATCATTTATTTGATGCAGTCTCTGTATGATCTTCATTAATGATTCAAACATTTCTAATCATTTCTGGGCAATGACTGCAGTTTGAGAATCGAAGTTTTGGGTGATCGTCTAATTTTCAGACTTGAATTATTTTCAGCTCGAAATTGATTTCATTTTACTCTTTTCCAGTAGGGAACGGCTGGGTCTATATTTTTACTCCCGTCTCATTAATTCTAAAATACGAGAGGCGCTATGAATTTATTCTCATTCACATACTTTGTATCGTTGAATTAAAAGTGACCTTGCTGTTTTCACTCAAGTAACAGAATTCAGTTTTTTCGATGATTAGTTCAGTCAGGCAATACCAAAGGATGGCTTTCCAATTCTGTTGTGCACTAAACATTTTGAGAGAAACAAACTATTCCTGCAGAATTATAGGGCTACTTTTGACCGAAGAGAGAAAGTATTCCATGAAAAATAATTTGAATGAAGCTACCATCAGTTTAATAAACGAATATTGATCTTTTTTGCATTATTTTGCTCGATGGTTGATCAATGCTCTGAATGTTTCATCATACTGTTCGCCGGCTCCAGCCGTTTAGTAAAATGCAGAGGGCAAGGACAGATCGCTTCAGACTACCTACCTAATTTAAAGTATCAGCACATTGCACAGGCCTGCTCATTATTGATTTCGCTGACGCTTTCATGACTTTTGATTCTATTTTTTGTATAGCAGCGTCGCTGAATGTCGCATTTTGGAGAAGCTTAAAATATAAGAATACCTTATGCATGACTAAAAGTTGTCGTTCAACCCGATAATCTGCTTCGACTCGAAGTAAATGCCATCATCTAGGTTTCAACGTTGTCTTCTTCAGGTGGTCAATTTATTCTGCATGGGCTCGCCGTTGAGCGTATATTTGGCTTTACGAGGTCAAAAAGGCCGTTCCGTTATGGATTCTTTCCAGCCTGTTATATTCAACATTTTCAACGCCAATGATCCAGTAGTAAGCAAGCGTGTTGCATTAACAGGCATATAAATAGTAAGAAAAATATGTTCAAATTGAGCGGCTAAAATCGAGGTGTCGTAGTCGGACTCTTGTTTTATTGATTGATCACGAGATACTCATTTAAAGAAATGTTCCGGTTAACCGGATCATCATTCTTTCTAAAACTAAAATCGTTCAGGAGTCCAGGAGTGTTCGCTTGCACCAAACTAGAAGTTCAGGAGTCGTTCAAGAGTTTAGGAGTGTTCGCTTGCACCAAACACTCCCGTAGTAGTTCGTTTTCTAGAATTCCAATACCGTGAATGCTGTTTTATACCGTCAACATCGATTTTCTTTGTTTTTGTGTTGCTGTCTCCCGTTTCTTGTGGGTTTTATTGATTTTCAGTTGATGTTTTGAACGCAACAAAAATGTGCTGTTTTGTTTCTTTCTATTACTTTTTCTTTTTTTACAGTACTTTTTTCAGTTTTTTTTCTTACGTTTTATGATTTTTTAGCTCATCGACGGTGTATACTTAAGCAGTTAAGCAGACCTAGTTATCATTCAGGACATTGCTTCTGACAAAGTGATACATTAGCATGTAAAAATGTCTCGCAATATCTATTGAAGCTTCTAAAAGATTCTCACTTTGATAGATAAGCTACAACATGAGTTGTTTGTCTTCAACACTGTAAAACCGAAACTGTGAACTCAGAAATTGTAAAGCCGAAACCAAAAAAACTCAAAAAATGAAATCCGAACATCCGTAGTCGTTTAGCTTTCTCCAAACTTCGATTAACTGTACGAGTAATATCTTAAGTTTTGTCATATTTTTTACCTAAAAGTAAAAAGAAAAGACGCTTATCAAAAATTTTTAGCTTTCAGACTATAGATTTAGATTCAGAATTTCATGATTTTAGGCTTACCGTTTGGAGCCATTAGTTCACCCGCTATACGCCAAAGTTTCTCCTTTACGAATACACAAGTTTGATTCGAAAAATCAAACTCCCTACCAAGAAATGCCTATGGAGTTGATAAGCGCTAAACCGGCCTTGTCGAGTAACGACAAAAACGGAAAGAAAAAGAGAGATCAGGCGATGACGACTGCGATTGGTTCGTCTAATAAATTGAGTAACGTTTCCGATTCTACGACGAATGTATCTCACGATGCAATTGCAGCGGAAGAACATTGCACGACGACTGCTACCGAAGCTGAAAATAGAGGTAAATGATGAACAGGTATCATCTATTCAAATACATGTAAATGGTGATGTGGCGTGCTACCCGGGGAGTATAACGGGCGACAGGGTGCCGATACTCAGTGTAGCTCTTCGAACCCTCACCAATTCTGACCAAAATCTAAGAAAAATATCGAGTTTATTTTTGTTTTCTTGACCGAAAAAGTGTAAAGAGGTGTCGTTTTTGCGCATCACGCCATTAAATTCATTTTAAGGACCTTTTGTATTTTTCCACACGCAATGTTCGGCCGAAATTCGTCTTTTTTCATTGCTGTCAACACCGCACCAGAAGTGTCGCATCAAACAACCACCTACCCGGGAGCAGTCACTCTATCACCTTACGCCTTTCAGTAATATCTCGAATGATACTTATGTCGATGCAATAGTTCGGGACCCAAATCAATTGAGACTGCTGCTGCTATATTGTTCCTTCTTAAGCCGCATTTATACATCACGATACGGTCACGGTCACGGCGGCCGTGACCAATGGAATTTCACGGCACGTGACGACGTGCAACCAATCATATTCAACTCCAGTTTTTCGTAGCGCTGTTCCGATTGGTCACGGCCGCCGTGGCCGTGCCGTGAAGCGTAAATGTGGCTTTAGAGTAGAATTCGAAACAAGAATAAGAGTACTCAATCTTGACGTTTTATTTTTTCTCATTATTCCGTTATTAAGCCGATATACCTCGGCGAAGCTGGAGCGCTGCTGTTCTCTCAAAATTTCGTTCGTCGCCAACGCCTGCCTCCGCAAAAAACGTTTCCTACGATAGCGCCGCCGCTGTCACTGAAATTTTGCCTAATGACGAAGGATCGTCGACGACCACAAAGTCCGGAATGGACGAAAATTTGCCCGCCGTCGCTTTACGTTCGAAAACAATTGTATCAGAATGCAGCGATGGCGTCAGTCGTAGCGACGAAACGTTCAGCGTTAGCGATAAAAAAGTCGAAGATCAAGCCACGAACGCCGATTTATTGGCTTCCTTGACTGAAAATGAAAGTGAGTTGAACAAATGTTAACCAAACTCACTTTTTCGAAAGAACAAAATTTTTTTTGTAAATTTGGAAAAAATTTTGTTTCCTACGTATATTTCGATAGGAAAAATATTCTACAATATAGTTGATACGTCATTCAAGTAGGGTTGGCTAGTTGAACGCACCCCGGCGTGGGCAAAGAGCACTCAAAACTAGTGTTTTGGATAAGATAGCAAGCTCAACGTAGAATGTAATTCCTGCTTGAAATGTGTAATACATAATAAATATTTACTCCAGTCAAAAGATCTGACTTTTATTATAGAAATTTAAGGCATGAGGCTAGGCCCTTTATCATGGCTAGAGCTCACGATTTGTAAAATTCTGCAAGTCTCAAGTTTTACAAAGTCATGCTTTTCAAAGTGACATTAAGGTTAAAGCGAACAAATCATTTGTTCCTTGGGTATATTGCTTTCAGAGAGTGTGAAAGAAGAAAGTATACCATGATAATAAGTTCAACTGGGTATATAGCCACCAGATGAGATGTAACTTTATTACCAGGTGAGCTATTTTCCACCACCAGATCAAAGTTTATGCCAGGGTTCGTTTGATTAAATGACTTGCCAAAAGTACGCGAAAGTAATTGTTATTTTCAGCAGTTTGACGTACATTTTTCTTTTCTACTGTGTTCAAAAAGTGTCTAAGCTTTGAAATAAGCCTATAAAATCAACTTTGATTGCATCGTGTCTATTTTCTATGAGATAAATCTACTAACATCCGGTTTCCTATCCTGATTCGGCTTTGGCTACCACGAAAACGATTTGGAAACCGACCGACTTTCTGATTGACTGGCACCAGTTAATCTGGTAGGTTCTTGGTATGCGTGCTGTGCAATTTAATTTCTTCTGAAAAAGAAGAAGTTTTTCATCGTTAGTAATCGCAGTTCTATTCAATCTTTTTACGAACTATAATACACAAACTCTTTCTAATTGATCAATCAATGCAGCAGTGTTTTTTTTGTACTCGGTCCATTTGTACTGGTACAAACGACCTCTGAAAAACCGTTTGTACTCCAAAATTTGCGAAAAATTGCTGAAAAAAGGATTCATTGTTGTTAAATGCAACAAACATGCTGTGAAATATGAATACGTTGGCTATTTCCATGAGACACATAAGAAGGCTACAAATTCAGACACATAAAACACGTGATCAATGGGCGAATAACATGCACTAGTGAAATACTCCACAAAAAGCTTTTATTATTATGCCACAGCTGCTAGTTTGTCGTTTTCGATGTGGAAGCATAACAAACAAGTCCTACAAAGTCTGTTCATACTGAATACTGACAGCTGTTGAGTAACAAAATATTTTTTTGTCCAAAAATTTTCGTTTGTACCGGTACAAACGAAGCTCAAATTTTCGTTTGTACTCTGGACCGTTTCGTTTGTAAAGTACAAAAAAAAACACTGCAATGCAGTATCGTTCGAATTACACATGAAACTTGATACCAATCAGAGGTCCCCAAGGTCAGATTTTTCAGGTAGAGGTATAGTTGAACATTCAATTTCTTGGGTAGTGTAGCTGAATGTTCACTACACATTTCATTTTGTTTCAAAATTAGGCAACCAGTGGTCAATTTTTAGGACTACAGGTGAAGGTCTCCCATCATACCCCTCCCCGTGACGCTCTCTGATACCAATGGTAACCTGCATGCTATTACGTAGTGTGTCTGTGCCGGCCCCGGCTAAACTTTCCGCTCGGCATATGCTTGCATTCAAGCAACAAGATTGTCCATTTTTGTCTTGTCTTGACAGCGAAAAGTTTCTGTTGAATTGTGATAGAACTTAGTGCTTATTGTTATATATGATACCACGCTTTAACGCATGGTTACGTATTTCTACTTATCTTTTGTTTCATTTTTTTGGTTCGCGGTATCGATTTTGATATCAGTCTTCATTCTTGACGGCAATGAAATGTAGCAAATCTGGCAAATCGTGCAAAAATAAGAGAATATAAAATAAGAATAAAAAAAGTAAGAAAAGCTAAAAAAGCGGCAGCTGCTTCTGCGCATATTCGCGTATATAATGAGCATTGATTCTCGATAAAGAAGTGCGTATGAATAGATTTTTGGGTCATCCTTATATGAGCATATCTGTAGATTGTCAAAAATTATTTCATTCAGAATTGCCTTATCGAGTTGATTTTGTCGTCAAAGCCCCTACGCTGAATCCGCTGGACATGGTATTATCGCATACGAACTACTGGCAAAAAGAAGACATCGTTATGTTCATATTGAGCCAGTTGTATGGTGTTTCTCCTCAACACGGGGCCAAAATGTGAGATTGTTTTACTCCCTTTTCTTTAGATCAATACGGTTTGTTTTAATTTGTTTCGACGTACGGTAATTTTTAACGTTGTGACGTATACTTTTTCTTCCCGGTTCTTAGTTTGCTCTTTTTTGTTATTTGTACTTATTCGACATTATACATAGATGAAGGCGCAAATTTATCTGGAATTTTCGCTTTTCTATCGAAACAATTCGCCGGTCGACTAGTTTTATGTATAACTTGCATTACTTTTTACAATAAAATCGATTGGAAGATTTGGAAATTCATTGTTTTCAATAGAAATCAAAAAATGGTGCATCTTAGTTGTGTATTGGGCATATTTTTTTCAAAGTGCTGTAAATAAAAACCGGAGAAAGCAATTTCGCTTTTTTACGATTTGCTGAACGCAATATGTCGTAGAATTGGGAGGTTGAAGTTTTCAGTGGAAATTCTTCCGTAAAAAAACAGATTTTTGTCATGTTTAAATGTTCAAACATTAAATAAAATATAGACTCCAGCTCGGTCGACAGGGCAGAAATTCGCACTTCGCCGAATGATGTTTCCCCCAAGAAATTTGACGGACGATGCATTCGGGCACCGTGAAACTCCTAAATTCAAAAATATTTGCCTTGATCTGGTCGCGTTTTCCCAGAAATTCACGAAATTCTGTTTTTTCTAATGAAGAAACTATTTACACAATTGTATGGTTAATACGATTGTTTCACGAGTTGATATTTTTTAGGAGTCAGGTCCATAGGAATCACTTGGATTTAAAACAAAATGTTAAGGCTTCGTACTTCGCCGCGCGGTGGCTTGTCATACTTCGCCGTGCGGTGGCTTGTCATACTTCGCCGTGCGGCGCCGCTTTTTTACTTTGGGATTTTGCTCTAAAATGTCTCAATGTTTCAAAAATAAATCTAAAATGTTTTAACAATCTGTATTGCTCGTCTCGATAAATGCAAAATACGAAAAATGCGAAAAAGATGAAAAATACGAAAAAACTCGAAAAATAAAAAGCGCAAAAGGAAAATAAAAATCAATCAAAATAAAAATCACTGCTGAGAAATATCAATTTATATAAATTGATTTTGAAAAATTGAATATATATGTACACGATTATTCATTCACATATGTCTTACATGATCCGGATCTGATCTGGGTCCGGTCGTGTTGGGCACCCTGTTGATGCCAATTCGTGTGGGGAAATCGACATGCAAATCGACGAAAGGGACGACCAGCGGCGCAGACATTTGCATAGAATGGAGCGCCACAGAAAGACCGAAAAAGATAGTGAAAATCATTCTTCACTTTATCTTGTTTTTTATTATATTTGGACTATTTTGCTGGCGTCCCTAAATACAATTTTCCCAGCAACTTGTTTTCTTTATGAGTATTTCACTGTGGTATACCCACATTCTTTTGCATATTTCGCCGGACATATTGCTTAGTATATTCGTTATTTATTTAGATTATTCGCGTCGACGAAGGCCGAGGGCCAGAGGCCCAGGCGCCGGCTTACGTCAGGTAAGCTTTGGGAAACCCTTTACGGGTTATACCCGAGTAAGTTTATCCCTGAGGGGATTCCTTCTCTCATCTAGGAGACTGCGGAGGTCCTTGGTAAGGCCCCGCTCTTTAGAGTTAAGTTTATCTTTGTTGTCCTAGGTCTGGGGATAACCGGACTGTTGCACTATCACCGAGGCTTAGCCAAGGGATCAGTTCTAACAGGTCAGTTCAGACCCAATCTTTTCTTACGCCTCTTATGGAAAGACCTGCACAACAAGTGGTGGCTTTTAACTCCTTACCACGGAACTTCGTAGTCAGACTAGGAGAAAAGAAAATCCTCCAGGTTTCTACAGAAAGTTAGCAGGATTTAAAATGCCTAATGAAAGGATACCGAGAGGTAATACTTTACATAGATCACCACCCAGAGTGGCGAGTGCTCGGAATCTAGTCAATTTGGGAGACGGAGATCAGCAACGGCATGCTGCTCCGGACCCAGTGATCCCAGATCAAACTCCCGCGAGGGTTCAACCATTGCAGCAAAATGCAATGCATTTTACCCCTCAAGATGCAGGCGTACCAATTGACCGACCACCAGCGATTGCCATCGATCCGCAGGAGGCAGGCCCGGCGAATCCGAACCCAGACGCCGATGGACCGCCGCAGCGAAATTTCAAAAGGTCACCACCGCCAAAGGTCGAGTTAGCAGGACCAAAAAGGGACGTCGTTACGCCCGAAATTCGACCAAATCTGGAAGAAAGGGACCCCGAAATCGATCAACGATTAGAGAGGATTCCCCAGGAACAAGAGCGATTCCAACCGCAGGAAAGAGCTCCCGAGATGTCCAATCAGGAGTTGGCGACGCAGCTACGCGAGTTGAAAGGGACTGTCGAGGCCTTGTTCGATATAATCGCGAATGCCGCCACAGAGGACAATAAAAGGGAAGCCGACAGGCGCCGACAGGAGCCGGACAGACAGGTTAGACCATGTAATAGGGGTGCAGAAAGAGACAACCGTCTCGCTGCTGAAATGAGTGCAGGCGCAGGGCCTAGTAATAGGCCTGATATTGATGAAGGGCAGAGGCTTAACTTTGAGCCCAAAAGTTGGAGAGGTCCAGCTAGAGATCTTCGATTCGAAGGAGCTGAGCAATCGGCAGACTTCCGGAATCAAAATCAGATAGCTTCGCAGCATCCAACTTTAACTAGAGTGGTCTATGATGGTAGAGGAAATATAGTTGATCCAAATACCCTTAGACCAGATCAATTGGCATGTTTCCGATATAGGGATTACAGGTTTGACAAAGACAATATGCCATCATATCAGGGAGGTGTACCACCTCAACGAGATCCAAATAGAGTTATGCTGCAATCTCTGAACTCTGATCTTGATCCAGTATTAACAGCAGCTTATGATCAGAGGGAAGTGCCATCAAATAATTTGGCACAAGAGATTGTAGTCAGGAATATCGTTAAAGGTGTGTTACCCAAACTTTTAGATGAGGGTATGGTAAATCAGCAGGTGCTTAGCTTCTTAACAGCACTTGAAGGGGAATTCCCTAGGGATACATCCGAATCAGCTAAGTATGAAGCACTGCTGAGGCTTTCTAAAGGTAGACCGAAGGCTGTTGCAGGAGACAACATGACCTATAGGGAGGCCAGGAGAGCCATCATTAATGTCTTTGCACCTGAATGTAACCTGGAAATGTTAACCAGGGAGTTATTTGAGATTCAACAAAGACCCAATGAACAGGCCGTAGAGTTTTTGAAAAGGGTCAGTATATTAGTGGAACTAGTCAAAGGTGATTTGGACTATCAGTCTAAACAGAGACTGATCATTGACACCTTCATATATAAGAGTGACCCCACGTTCCAGTCTGAACTTAAGAATTCAAAACATACCTTTAGAACTTGGTATGATCTAGCAGTTGAAGTTCATGACATTGAACATAGATATAGGAATGCCTTTCAGAGATATGGACCCAAGGGTACACAACAGGATCCTATTGTAATTAATGAAGTAGGTATGCCTAGTGGGCATGATCCTGAAATTGCCGTAGTTGCTAGGAACCAGTCAGAAGGATATCAACAAGGCCAGAGACAAAGGTTTCAGCAACCATATCAAACTGTAGGTACAGGCCCAAACCCAAAGGTCAAGGAGTGATTCTCCTGAGATAGAAGAGATTCCAGTTCGGGAAGCCCCTAGGGCTCAGACCGAGAAAGGTAAGAAAGAATCTCTTCTATTGAAAATCTCTAAAGAGATGGTACAACTGGTCGAAAGGTTCGACCAGCTCCAGCAAAAGGTTGATAACAGGCAAATGGAAAATCGGTCTGATGTGGCCATACTTAGTACCAGTCAGGGAGGTCAAGTTTCCCGAGATCCAACAAAGCCATGGTGTGAGTTCCATAAGAACATAACACATAATACTGCAGACTGCAGGACATTGAGAGTGTTGTCCGAGCGCAGGAGCAGAGGCAGAGCCAGCTTCCCTACCTTCAACAGGGGAGGCTTCAACACTTTTGCTAGAGGTAACTATAGAGGTAGAGGAGGTTACCCAAATGCCAACTTTAATAGTAGAGGTAGAGGTGCGTATAACATAGGCTATTCACGTTATCAGGATAGCCATGAGAATTATCATCAGAATTCAGACTATAATGAATTTCTGGAGTTTAAAAAGCAGAAGGAGCTGCAGAAGCAGTTCCAACAGATGCAGCAATACCAACAGCAAGCTGCATTACAGCATCCTCAGCCTCCTCAGGCTATTATGGGTCCGACTCAGACTCTTCAACAGGGTCAATTCACAAATCAGCCACCCCAAAAGGATTATTCGAGTGTGATGGTTGCAAGGCAATCCCAAATGAGTCTTTTAGGTGAAGTAAATCAGAGAGTGAGTTGCCCAAATGTTGTATTAGGTAGCATTGTGCAAATGAATGCAATTGCACCACAACCTATAGTACCATCAGTACAAGTAATAAGGAGAGGCACACCAGCTAGTCCTCAGGAACAACATTTGCTGGATACGTACCCCAGAACAGCCCCATTCCACATTGAGGTTGTTATAGGAGGTCGTAAGACAATGGCTTTAATTGACACAGGAGCTCAGTGCACTGTCATGTCGGCTAAGTTTCTGAAAGAAACTTTGGGCCCAGATTACACTGAATATCTGAGGATATTAAATGTTACCGTAGCCAACGGTAAGACAGTCCAAGCCCATGGGTATATCCAATTTAGGATGGATACATTGTGTGGACAGTTCCCCGTTAAAGCAATTGTAATTCCTGAAGCAGGTGAAAATGTTATTGTAGGAACAGACTTTTTGGCTCATCCTCAGGTAGGAGCCATAATAGATTTCAGAAACAGGACGATGACGCTCAACAACCGTCAACAGCGGATATACGTGACGCCGGACCAGCCCCAATTGAATTGCGGAGAGGTCATGACCACGAGCGCCGCGGAATCCACGATGAGCGCCACCGACCAATACCAGCCAAAGATTTGCCTGCTAAAGGTCTCGGTGCCAGTGGTGAGTGTGAATCCCATCTACTTACCTAGTGGTACTGATATACTTCTGAGGGCGAAACTTTGGGATAAGGTAGGTGAAAATCGCCTTAATGGAATCATAATAGAGTCTGAAGAGAATGAAGAAAGGTTCCACATTGATAGTACCATAGTAGATGGTACAAAAGATGATTTTGTTGTTATGGTATCCAACAACACAGGATCAGGATGCCATTTGAAAAGAAATCAAATAATTGGCCATACTAATTCAGTGTTGTGTGATACTGATAACCAAGATCAACTCAAGGGGAAAATAGTTGAGGATCTAGAGAAGCTGCAAACTTGTGCAGTTCAAGCTAGACCTGAAGCTCCTCAATCGGATGAGAAAGCATTCAAGGAAGCTTTGTACAATATGCTGGCTAAATCCAACATTCCATCAGAGCAATTGGAACAAGCTCTACGATGTCTCGCAAAATATAGAGACGTGTTCAGCTTGCCCAATGATCCGCCAACTACTACACCCTACCTGACCTGTAAAATCAATACAGGCGATGTGGCCCCTGCGGCAAAAAGGTACCACAGGACTGCTATAAATTTACGGCCACATGTTCGTGAGCATGTGCAAGATATGCTCAAAAAGGGTGTAATTGAGCCATCAAAGTCGCCTTGGGCAGCTCCGTTATTCCTTGTAGGTAAAAAGGATGGTACCAAGCGACCAGTAGTGGACTTTAGGGGTATAAATGACGTTACCAAGGATGATAAGTATCCCATTCCTAGAATGGATGACTATCTAGACTGTTTAGGTAAAGCCAAATTTTATACCACCTTAGATCTCAAATCAGGGTATTGGCAAGTGCCAATGGATGAAGAAAGCAAAGAAAAAACTGCTTTCATATGCCAAGAAGGGCTTTATCAATTTAAAGTCATGCCCTTTGGCCTAAAAAATGCGCCAGCCGAATTCCAGCGTATGATGGAAAGAGTTTTGCATCCATATGTTTGGAAAATCTGTCTAGTCTATATAGATGACATAATTGTGTTCTCAAATATGTTTGAGGAACACCTAGTTAATCTAGAGCTAGTCCTGCAAGCTCTAAGAAAGGCCCATTTGACCTTGAAGCCGGAGAAGTGTGAATTCCTGCCTGAGAGAGTTCATTTTTTAGGACATATCTTAAATTCGGATGGAGTTTCCCCAGATCCGAAAAAGGTCAAAGCTATAAATGATTTCCCATTCCCAGAATCTAAACGTAAACTGCAAAGGTTCTTAGGTATGTTGCAGTGGTGTAAGAAGTTCATACCGGGTTTAGCTAAACATGCTGAACCATTGTATAAATTAACTGGGAAGAACTGTGTTTGGGAAGTCACGGAGGTTCACCATCAGGCTTTTAGGAGCCTGAAAGAAGCACTATTGTCAGTGCCATTCCTTAGGTATCCGGTTTTGGATGGGTCTGTGGACTTTGTCCTTCAGACAGATGCCAGCGGAACGGCACTAGGAGCAGTCCTTTACCAGGAGACCAAGTCAGACCGCTGGGTAATTGCTTATAATAGCAGAATTTTAAAAGCGGATGAGAAAAAGTGGTCGGCCACGGAAAGAGTGCTTGGCAATTGTGTATGGCTTGAAGTTATACAAGCACTACTTAGTAGGTCATAAAGTGATCATAAGAACTGATCACAAACCTTTGTTGTCAATGAAGGTTAACGCTATGACCAATGGTAAGTTGAAGAGATGGTACTCATTCATCTCTCAGTTCAACCATAAATTAGAGTATGTGCCTGGAAAACAAAATGCCATGGCAGACTTTTTGTCCAGGATGGATGAACCAGACGATCAAGCGGAAAAGATACCGCCAAAATGGGAACATATGTTCTCAAAGGATAAACGAGAGTCCGAAAATCTGAAAGATCTTGAGGCACAGCTAATTGAGAAAAAGCATCTCAATTTGGTAAAGAGATTCAGAATTCTAACAGATCGGAATCCTGAAGACGGTACTCCGTTATATCCGGAGCCAAAAGGTAAGAAGAATCAGAGGACTGATATGAGTCCGAGATTCACCCAGATTTATCCAGAAGATTCTGAGGGTGATCCAGAATCAAACTCGCCTGCAGACTTGGTAAATGCCGTAACTACAAGGAGCATGGCGAAGGAAGCGGAGAAGAGTAATCAGGCTCAGATCCAGCCTGATGGCAATCAGGTCAACGAAAAGGTAAGTAGGGGAAACCAGGACAAGGGTAAGGAAAAAAGAGTAACCTGGTTATACCCTGAGAAAGAACAGGAGTTTACTTTGGCAGACCCCAAAGAAGATGAATTGCCAAAAGGGCTAATTAGAGATGATCTCATGGCCCTCTTGCAGAGAAAAGATGAGGTACTACGACCATACTTTGATAGATTGGGTCCAAATGGGACAACCAAGTATCACAGTGGATTTTATATCCAGAATGAAGTGTTATACCGGGAAGCCGGACAGGGGTCGGACGATCAAGTGGTCGTCCCATCCTGCCTTAAGGACAATACTTTGCACCAGTACCACGGTGCCGTAATGATGACTCATCAGGGGTTCAAAAGGACCCTTGCTATGATTAAAAAACGGTTCTGGTGGCCTGGAATTGAAAAGGATGTCAGGCACTGGATTAAATTTTGTCCAGTATGTCAAATGGATAATCAGGGAAACACAGAAATTCCTCCACTGATACCAATTATTCCACAAGGTCCTTTTGACATAGTATCAGTGGATATCGTGGGTATTTCTCCACTCAGTGAGAAGAGACCGTATGTCATAGTCTTTCAGGACTATTTTACAAAGTGGGTTGAAGCTGAACTGATCCCGGATCAGTCAGCTAGCACCTTTGTAGATACTTTTCTACAAGCTATTGTATTTAGGCACGGGACTCCACGGAGACTACTCAGCGATAGAGGAGGTTGTTTTACCTCAGATCTAATGAAGGAGATCTGCAAGTTATTGGAGTGTCAAAAAATTTTTACAACTGCCTACCATCCACAAGGAAATGGTATGGTAGAAAGGTTTAACCAGACACTCATTAAACAGCTCAGAAAGGTGGCCATTGAGGAAAAAGATAATTGGCCGAGATACTTGAGAGCGGTGGTGTTTGCATATAATGCCACACCACATGCAGCCACGGGGCAATCCCCATTTTCATTGCTTAGAGGTCACGAGGCAACCTTCGGGTTAAACTTATCGAAAGCATATGATATTGTAATGCCGGACAGCAATGCAGAGGCATACAAATTCGTGTTGACCAATCATTTAGTCAACCTTTATGAGGATATTGCTAAAAATATCCAGAGTGCTGCCGAAAAATCGAAGAAATACTTCGATAAAAAGTCCAAACAAAATGGGTTTAAAGAAAAGGACTGGGTTCTGCTCAAAGTAGACAAGCAGAAAAAATTAGGACTACCATGGTCCAGTCCGTTCATAGTTATGGACATTTCGCGAGAAGCGGAGAACGTTGTCACCATTGTACATTGGGACAACCCGCTAAATCGCCAAACAGTTTCAATCAGCAGGTTGAAACATTTTTGTTACGAGACCACTAGGGTCTTGCCGCGAATAGCGCGAGCCAATCAGGACGCGCCACGTGACGAAAATACGTCACTTTCCAATATGGCACAAACAGTTACGACTGGAGCGCCAAACCAAATGATATCATTTGGAAATTCGCTCAAGGCGAATCTATGCGCGATCTTGCGCTGATTTTTTTTTAATTATGTACATATCGGGCACGTGTAGGTACTAAATTTTAATTAAATATGTATTAATTTGTAATATTTATCGCGTTTATGTAGTGTTCGTATTTATTTTGTAAATTTTTCATATTTATTTCAGACTTTGGGAAAAATTCTTCGGAATTTTAGACCAAAGTGACAACCCAAAATATTTCTGACATTTTTCCAAAAAATTAATTTTCAAATTTTTCATTTTTTCTAAAATCAAACTATAGCTGCCCCCGCTTATCTGAATTCTAAACTTCCATCGGAAGGAAGAAGTAAAATATTCCCCGAACCGCGATAAAAAGGAAATTAGCAGAATTGCTACATTAAACTTTTTCAGCGTTTGAAAAATTTTAAATTTTTACAAATTGATTATTCGAAAAGAAAAACATTTCGAAACGAAAAGAAATGGGGAAAGGCGCGCGGAACCGCCAACAAGCTCCGACGCGCGAGTGGTCGCACACAGAGCGCCACGTCGAATATGGCAGGGCCCAGCACCGCCAGGATAATCGTTTTTTCTTCATCGACGGTAAGTTTCGAACTTATTTTTATCAAATATTCTTGGAAACCGCAGGTAATGCCCAGAAGTCACTGGAAGACCAGCTTGGCGCCCCAAAGGGCAGACGAGGTTAGAACTTAGAGGGAACAAAAAATGGGAATACTGAGAAGCAGAAGCTCGAAGCCAAGCAGGGAATTTCCAATTTGGAAATATACCTGATACCACCGAGAGCTATAGGATTCAAGGGAAACCTAGAACCTCTGGTTCAGCCCGTTTTAAAGTTTTATCATCAAAAATTTATCAAAAATTATTTATTTTCAAATCAAATCAAATTATATCACTTTTTCGATACCAAATTCATTAAAAATTATCAATTTCAAGCACTATAAAAATTGTAAATACATCGCCATAAATGGAGCGTAGTTGGTCGCTCAAGCAGCTGGTCAGAGACTGGTGTCCGATCAAGTGGTGGACAATCGGATCAGGTCTACCCTCCCCAACATATAGAGGTAGCAAGGGTAAGATTTGGTAAGGTGTTAGTTGCCTACCAGCTCAATGTTTGTATATCAGTGGCTCACCTAACAACCTGCACTAAATTTATTTTCTGCGAAACTTAACCCGCTTGGTGTTGTGGTGCTGGTGTAGTATAGACCCGAAAATGCGCTGAAAAAAGGGGAATAAACACTAAAATTAATAGTATCTTATGTTTAGATTATAACATCAAAAGGGCCGTGCGAATCCATGAACTGGATCAGTGGTTTAAAGCCACATTTGGGTACTGGCCGGTTAATCCCAAGGAACCAAAATTGGTAGACATCGGGAAAGTCAGCCAGACACTCCACTTTATCCGAGAAGTATCAATCTTCAGAGGATAACCAGTTTGTGGATTCGATGTCGAAAAAGTCAACCAGGATAAAGTCGCCGCCTTGTTTAAAACGAGAGAGGTCGACAATCCTATGGGAAAGCAGTTTGCCCGATACGTGAGCTTCGCGTTAACAAATGGTCAAACCTACGTTATTGATACGACGTCGATGATGCTCAAAGAATGGACCAGCCTCCACGACTTTTTGAATTCCGACATGCTCTTCGCCGGATATTCCGTATTGGAGGACCTGGTAAGTATCTATAACGTATGTGGTGCAGGGCGAGACAATAAGGACAGGGACAAAACTGTGCCCTTATGGGAATTTCTTAGAAAGCCCAAGGGTCGATACTTTGATTTAGACCGTTTCGCTCTAACCATGGTAGGGGTAAACCTGGAGAAAAAATGTTTTCAGACAGGTATCTGTCCGGAAACCTTTCGGTTAAAGGGACTGTTCACGGAATTCTACCTGATAGACGTGGGCCCCTACCAGTATGACTTTTCATTAAAGGCGAACCGTGATCGGTTTGCCAAAAGAGGTATATTGCCGGAAGAGCTTCGATAGGCCGCTCTAGACGCATACTATTCCTTATTGGTCGTGTTTGCCGCCATTCACTATGGCATGGCCGATCAACTGCTTATGCAAATGCAAATTTTCGACCATAACAAGGTGGATCCCAAACAGATCAACACCATTGCCCTACATTTTTATCAACAATACCTAATGATCCCGGGCAACGTGAATAGAGAAATGGGGCTAGGTACCCCAGTTATGGAAACCGATCAGGTACAGCCGAATATGGTCTATCACATGATGAAGTGTGAAATGTATAACCGTTGGGCTGTACAGATGCAGGGAAATAACACAGGTTATTATACCGCGCCCACGGAGTGTAATCCAGTTCGTCCCCAGGGAGTTCAACTGCCAAGTGGCTTCTATCCACTGCTCCCAAGAGATAACAAACCAATGAAGGACGATGGATACACTACAGATAGTGATCCCGACGAAATCCAGGACGTCCAGATACCAGACTGGGTTAATATTTCAAAAGATATCCTGGAAAATCTCAAGTCAGGTGGAACCTACTGGGATTTAGACGGGAAAATTTCTTTGACTTTATACGAAAACGCCAAGCTATACTGGCAACAGGCCGGGAAGCCCGATCAAATACCTGAAGAGGTGTTTTCAGCAAACAACCACTACCCAGTGGGTATCGAAGGTCATAGACAGGCCTACAAGACCAATTTTTATACGCCAAACTTGGCAAAAATTTCAGGTATGTTAGATGAGCGAAACTTTGCGGAGTTAGAGGTCATCTGCAAATTTATGCCATTGGCTTATCATTTGGCATGGCCGCACTCGAGAGCGGAGTGCGACTACGAAACTAGCGCTTTGCTGAACTATAACTTCTTAAATAGTTATACTAGGGAAGGCCAGGAAATGATAAAACGCATGTCTTGGAAGTCAGGCGACCGCCTGGCTTATTATTTAGAGTTAGCAGCAACGCTACCGCCGTCGGAACCCCGCTTTCCATCTAAAAAAGGGGTATACACGTGGCAGAATTGGTTCGGATTTGTCCCCTTGCGATTTCGAGAAGCCGAGGGAATTTTGCAAATCGGCGACAACAAATCGTTATTGAAGGACGGAGCCTACAAGGTAAATCCTTATTTTTACGTAACTTTTTACTACGTAGGCTTCGAGACTTTGAGGCCGGGACTGCGGTATCCGATGACAGAAGACGCATCGCCGACCGATTACCCAATCACGTACGCACCGAGAAACCCGCTCGAGCTCAGACCGGAGTTTGTTAGCAAAAGCTTCCGGGAGAGAACAATTGCTTCGAAAATGCCCGGGTATACACTAACATATACCCCAGCCGGTGAGTTAATATCTAAGGTACCGGTAAATCGTCCCTCTACTTCCCAAACGGCGCAAGCCGGAGGGACGGGACAGGTTAAAACGCAGCCGCAGGCGCCAGCGCCAGTGGTCAAAGCTACACCAGCTTTGGACACTGCTGCTACACAGGCAGCTGCAGTAGTTGTCGTGGTGCCGCCGCCAATGCAACCAGCGGTGGCACAGCCGACTCAAGTACCTCAAATACAGCAACCGGCCGAGCCTGAGCCAGAGGTTGTCACCATTATGCAGTCTGTACCTCCGGCACCAGCTGTGTTACCAGCTAAAGTAAAACAGCTCTTGCCGAAGATACGAAATTCAGACTCTGAGTCCAGTTCAGAGGAGGATGTTGAAGAAGAAGAAGAGGGTGAAATTCTGGAATCTGAGGGCCAGACATCAGAAAATAAGGATGCGATGGAGGCCAAGACTCAGAAACAGGCTATTGAGGAGGAAAAAATCCAGACTCAAATTGATGAAGCAGTCACCAAAATGTCAGGGATCGATGTCAGACTGGAGAAGATGCAGGAAGCATCCCAGGAGATACCTGTGAAGGCCAAAGATCCTAAGGATCATGACCGACAAGCGAAGCAAGAGGCCCTACAGGCCAAAATTCAAGAACAGAGAAGGCTGACGCAGCAGGAATTCCTGCGTCAGAGGGCAATCCAAAGGAAGCTGAAGGAGCAGGCACTAGCCGATGATAGCTCAGATTCAGCCATTGCAGCGACAGAGCTGATGAGGAGGGGAAGAATTGCCGAGGAAGGTATTCCTGGAATTTATTCCCCAGACAAAGTTCAGCAGATGTTAGCTGAAGGTATGTCGGAAAAATTTATCCGACACTTGGCCAAGGAAAAGGTAAGTCGCAGAAAGAGGATAGGTAAGGCCAAACGACGCAGACTTGCAGCTCAAGGTCAGCAGCAACAAGGAGCGGCCGCCACCGGATCTGAAAACGACGCCTACGATACGGCCGAAGAAACAACGACCCCAGAATACTCGACGAGTCAAAAGTCGAGAACGGAGACTTCGAAAAGTCAGACGAGGATGGAGACTTCGAAAAGTCAGACACGAACGGAGACCTCCAAAGGCCAGACAAAATCGGATAGGACAACAGGGTCCACTGCGACAATTTCGTACACTCAGACGCGAACGGTATCGAAAACCGGCGGAGAGGTTAGTACTTCATCTGGCAAAAGCAAATCCGTACCCTCCAGCTATACCGCAAGAAGTAGCAAACCTGCGGGAAGCGTATTGGTGAAGCCCGATCTTGAATCGGAGGAGAAATTGATCAAGAAGGTCAAACTGAATGTGGTAGCTAGTAGACCCGAAAGGGAACCACAGCAGTTTGTCACTCCTGGTCAATTAGCCGAAAGTCTGATTGACTATTGGGAGTGGCAACGGGAACAAAGGCGCTTAATTGGGCCGATCTCATTCAAAAATCCAGAGGTCGCCAATTATTTCGCCTTTGATCGCCAAGAACGGCCGATCATTTACAAAATGGTCAATGATGCTATGTCCGAAATTCAGGAAAACTACCGCCAGCAATTTGAAATGCAGGGCGGATTTATGTTTGACGGAGAGCGCATCCCTGAGGAAATCTGGGAATGGATCATTTTAATTCTCATCCCCAGATGGCTTCAGGATTACGATGCCTCAGACGTCTTTACGGCCATTAGGTACGTGACCCTAATGATCTTTCTACAGTTGGATTTCGCTCCGATCACGCCAACGGCAATTGGTAGGTGGTATGCCCAGGCGTGTTCGTTTGCGAACAGACAACTAGTCGTTGAGGCCCAGGGAAACCGCGTAGACGATGTCTACATTGCAGCCTTTAATCAATATATTTTTATGGGCTCACAAAGGTTAAACCAGATGGGTGTTAAGAGGAAGGCACCAGGCGATGACAGGTCGCAAGCTGATAAATATCAGCGAACGGCTGCCAAGAGCCCGAGTAAGTTTAAAGTGCCTAGACTCCCTCCGGCTAAGAAACAACCGCCGATGATACAACAATCATCGGCTACGACCAGCCAGAGGTCATATAGTGAAGCTGCTAGCACTTCTTATAAAAGTCCGCTCTCTCGATCAAAATCAATATCATCAAAATCTCTTAATTCAACTTACCGGACGCAAAAACCACAACGCAGCAGCTCCACTAGCAGTGGTCAAAGGCAGCAGGGGAGAGACGATATGTTCTCAAACCCGGCCCCGTACAGGGCTAGACCGGGGTATGACCAAGGTCAACCCAGAGGAGGCTTCAGAGGGCGCCCTCAGCGACCCTACGGAGGCCGAGGAACCTGGCAACACCAAGGTCAAGACCCGGATGCTCAATTCCATAATCCGAATTTTATGCCGCTAGGTAGACGTGGCGGGAGCCAACAAGGCCAAAATCGAGGCCAAGATGGAGGTCATACCCGAGGCCAACCAGGTCAGAGGGGGTACTATCAAGGTAGACCTCGAGGAGGCTACCGAGGCGGCGGGCAGCAGCAGTAAATAGCCGCAAAAAATTTTGGCCCAAAAATTTCTTTTTTCCCAAATATATTTTTACTTATTTCATAAAACACAAAATCCAAAAACACTAATAAAATCACAAAATCCAAAAAAATCAAAAAACAAAAAATCCAAAAACTTTATTTTCGGTGCTGCTGGCCATCAAAAATTTCTTTTTTGACAAAACCGGTGCAAAACGCAACCGTAAAAAATATTTTAAAACTGGCCACTTTTTGCTCAAATTTTTTAGCGCATTTTAAACTTTTGTGACATCCGTACATTCCCGCGTCGTCTTTTTGTATCGCCATATAATCTCGTATTTTAGTTTAATTTAGAAAAAATAGAGACGCGGAAAATCGATTTGCATGCGGTTAGACCCACGGCCAATGAATTGACACAGCATGCAGACCAAGCGGCCGAGCCCGAAACCGGCCACATTCGGCACCGACGTTTACGTCGTACTCCTTAGGGCAGGAGGTTATTCCATCAACGCCGAGGTCAAAATGGGCGTCACTTGCCAGCCATTGCGGCGAAGCCCTTGGTATTCGTTGTGTCCAACGACCAGCACAGGAGTTCTATTAGGACAGACTGTGAAATGGGAGTCCGAGTGAGACAAACTGTTTATCAGGAGTCAGCCGGAATTGTAGATTTTTTCTTTTTTTGATTAATGCTTTTAATGCCGGGGTAACCCGGCCAAAAGTTTTTTTTCTACCTCCCGTAGGTCGGTTTCGACGCGCGAGGGATGTTGGGCACCCTGTTGATGCCAATTTGTGTGGGGAAATCGACATGCAAATCGACGAAAGGGACGACCAGTGGCGCAGACATTTGCATAGAATGGAGCGCCACAGAAAGACCGAAAAAGATAGTGAAAATCATTCTTCACTTTATCTTGTTTTTTATTATATTTGGACTATTTTGCTGGCGTCCCTAAATACAATTTTCCCAGCAACTTGTTTTCTTTATGAGTATTTCACTGTGGTATACCCACATTCTTTTGCATATTTCGCCGGACATATTGCTTAGTATATTCGTTATTTATTTAGATTATTCGCATCGACGAAGGCGGAGGGCCAGAGGCCCAGGCGCCGGCTTACGTCAGGTAAGCTTTGGGATACCCTTTACGGGTTATACCCGAGTAAGTTTATCCCTGAGGGGATTCCTTCTCTCATCTAGGAGACTGCGGAGGTCCTTGGTAAGGCCCCGCTCTTTAGAGTCAAGTTTATCTTTGTTGTCGTAGGTCTGGGGATAACCGGACTGTTGCACTATCACCGAGGCTTAGCCAAGGGATCAGTTCTAACAGGTCAGTTCAGACCCAATCTTTTCTTACGCCTCTTAAGGAAAGACCTGCACAACAGTCGGACATGCTGTAGGACCCAGATTCAAAGTGGATCCATCTCCTTTCCCTAGTATTCAGGGAATCGGGACATTCCGGGAATAGGTACTAATGCATTGTTCGAGGAAAAGGGAATTTTATTCATTATTCGGGGAATCGGGATCTTCGGGAATAGGGACTTTCGGGGAATCGGGATGTTCGGGGAAAGAGGACGTTCGGGGAATAAGGACACAATCATAGAGACTAATGCATTTTTCGGGGAAATAAAAAATTTATCAATTATTCGGGGAATCGGGACCTGCGGGGAGTATGAACTTTCGGACAATTGGGATATTTACGGAAAAGGGACGTTGGGGGAATAAAGACACAATCGAAATGGAGTACATTTGCTGTAGGAACATGTTTACACCTACTTTGCATATTCATAATTTTTACACATTATAATGTCTTTATTGCAAATTGAGTGATCAACTTCTTAGTAAATCTTCATTGAAAATTAAGTAATCAATTTAGTAAAATAATTTGACGTGTCAGAATTCACGATTCAAGTGAAAATATGATTCAACTTCATGTATGATGTCACAGGTTCAATTGAAACTTGATGGCGGCGCCGCAAAAATTACAAAAATTTATTCATACCTCAAAGCCGGTACCGCGTGCCGCCGCGCAGTGCCGCGCGTCGCCGTAGGGCGCCGCTTTTTTACTTTTGGATTTTGCTCTTACCAAAAAATGTGTATTGGTTCAGTTGAAACCTGATGGTGGCGCCGCGGGGTGCCGCAAAAATTACAAAAACATATTCATACTTCAAAGGTGGTACCGCGCAGCCCAGCTTTTTAGTACGAATAGAACAACCGCCACCGCGTGGTGAAGTGTTACAGGGCCTTCAGTCAAAATTTTGTTTTTCATCGTTTTGAGACGTATATTGTACAACTTTTTGTGCTGATATTTCAAATCCGATGAGCGTTTTGCATCCAAACCTTCTTCATTGAGCTAATCGTGGTATAAAGTGTTCTAAATTTGCATAGTGAAAATATACCGTGTTACCACGTGGTATTGTTTCACTATTTGAAGATTTACAAATTCTGTTTTTTAAAATCAATAATAGATTGAACAGACTTTTGAGAACATATTGACAGTCGTCTTTGCAGTAGTTATGCAGCATAAGAAAAAGTCAAGAAAATTAAATTTTTACAATCCTGCAATAAAAAAAGGTGTCACTACCCGGGGGCTGTGTAAGGATAGGACAAACTGTAAGAAGAACGCAAGAATTAATTATTCTTTTATTACAATTAATTACACGATTAATTTTGGAGGTTAACTGTGCACTTGCGTCACTCTTAGGTTGTGAGGTTGAAGGTTCGGTTTTGGTTGGGTTGAAGAGATAGGTTGTTCTCTAAAGGTTGAAGGTTCAGGTTGAGGTTGGTTGATATACTCGGTTGGAGTATGGTTAAAATAGGTTACTTACTTAGGTTACAGTAAGTTGGGCAAATTTGGTTGGGAGCTCGCGAAAGGTTGAGCGAGCGGCGAAGAATCGACTAATGTAATCAACTGTTCTTCTTCAAACTGAAGAGGGTTTTTTATCTTCAGTCCTTTCTATATTTTGGTTCTATTTTAGGTTGTCTATTTTCGGTTATAGATAGCATTTAGGACATTGATGTTGTTAGAGTCCTCACGTAGGAGAATCGGGTTCTATTCCCTAAGTGTTTCTCTATTTCTGGTTGTTTTTCCATTAGGTTTCCACGTGACACCTTTATGTTTAGGTTGTCAACGTGACTATTCTATGTTGATGGAAATTAACTGATGTTCAGTTATGAAAAATCCAGTTATGACGCAATGCACGATAAAATGAAAATGGAGAAATGAATACAATAAAACGAAACATGTTATGAAATAATAAATGAGAAATTATTTTACACTTCATTTAAAATTCATCACTAAGGTCACCATCTGTGACATGGTCCCCCTTGAAAAAATCGGACGTCCTCGTTCGATCCTCCTGTTCTTGGTCTTCGGACGTTGGTGGTGCCATTTGTGATGAACGTTGTCGTTGCTTTTCTGTGGTTATGGGTTTATGTGCCTCAGGGTTGCGAGGTATGTATGGTTTACTACGGTTCACATGAATGGTTTCTGTGATGTTTGGTTTGTTGACATCACGTATGGTTATGTTAGGGTAGTTGACCTTAGTTACTACATAAGGACCCAAAAATAGAGGCATAAATTTATGTGTTAGCCCTCGGCGTGGTTGTTGTTGGGATTCCTTCAGGACTAGGTCACCAATTTTGTAGTGGATGTTGTGGGTTCGTTTATTGTATGTTTGTGCATACTTCTCCTGTGCGGTTTGAATCTGTTGTTGGATTATGGTTAAGGCCTGTGTGAAATGACGTTTCACTTCTAGATTGTAGGTTTCCATATCTATGAAGTGCAGTGGAGGGTTGTAGGTTAAGGTTGTGTCCACTGGTAATTTTGGAGTTCGACCATACACAAGTTCGAAAGGTGTATGGTTGGTTGATTCATTTGCGTGGATGTTGGTCGCAAAAACGGCATATGGGAGGTGTTCGTCCCAATCAGCATGGTTCTCTCCAATATACATGCGGATGCGAGTAGCCAAGGTTTGGTTTGACCTTTCTACTTCGCCATTGGCCATAGGATGGTATGCAGTTGTGTGCACTTTTTGTGTAGCAAATAATTTTGTGATTTCTACCATGAGGTTGGAGGTGAAATCGGTTCCTTGGTCTGACTGTAAAACACGGGGTGCCCCATGTCTACAAACAATGTTAGCTACGAAAAGTTTTGCGATTGTTGAGGCGGTTATATCAGGGGTTGCAAATGCCTCAACATATTTGGTAAAATGGTCAATAAAGACCACAATAAAACGGTTACCCTTTTCGGTTATGGTTAAGGGACCCATGCAGTCTACTCCCAATCTTTCGAAAGGGCCAGACACAGTTATGGGTTTTAATGTGGCCTTAGGTTTATGCGGACTTGGTTTATTAATCTGGCATAGGCGACATGATTTACAGTATTCCTGGACATCTTTGTTAAGTGTTGGCCAAAAATACTTTTGAGAAATAAGTCGAATGGTTTTGCGACTGCTAAAATGTCCGGCTAGAGGGTCATCATGATGGGTTTTGATGATCTCTCTGGTTAAAGATGCTGGGATGACTACTTTGTTGATTCCCGATTCAAATTTATGCAGAATTCCATCTTGTAGGTTAAAGGTGTTTTCCTCAAGTTCCATTTGGTTTGGGTTAAGGTTAGTGAGGATTTGGTTAAGATCGTGGTCAGCCTGTTGTAATCGTTTAATATCTACCTGAACTTGGACTGATGACACGGTTTGGTCATCTAGAGCTTCCAATGGCCTGTGGAAAGCATCTTTTTCAATGTCGAATGTTTGTTCTTGGTTAGGGTTAGGCAGACGGGATAAGGCATCTGCGTTTTGGTTTGCAGTACCTTTCTTTGGACGGATGTCCAGCTTAAAGCCTGCTAAGGCTAATCCCCATCTTGCTATGCGAGCAGAAGGGTTTTCTTTTTCAAGAACTGCTTTAACTGCAGTGTGGTCTGTTTCCACCACTACCTCTTGTTGATAGAGGTATGGGCGAAAATGTTTCACAAACTCGACCACTGCTAAGGTTTCCAGCTCAGTTATGGGATAATTCTTTTCTGCGGGTTTTAGCAGACGTCTTGCATAAGCGATTGGATGTTCTTTGTTGTCCGCCCCAATTTGACTCAAAACTGCACCTATTCCTGTGGTTGAGGCGTCAGTTTGTAAAATAAAAGGTTTGTGAAAATCAGGGTGAGCCAAAATTGGAGGGTTGGTTAATGCGGTTATTAGGGTGTCAAATGCGGTTTGTTGTTCTTGACCCCAGGCAAATCGTACATCCTTTTTCAATAGCTTGTTCAAAGGATAAGAATGTTGTGCACAGTTCGGAATAAATTTCCGATAATAGGAGATCAGGCCAAGAAAGGCTTTGATCTCTTTGGTTTTGAATGGAACTGGCATTTGTTTAATTGCCTCCAACTTCTTTGAGTCGGGCAATACACCGTGTTCAGAGATCCGATGACCCAGATATTCTACTTCTGGATAGAGGAAGCGACATTTGTTGAGCCTAAGTTTCATTCCTCCTTTGTTTAAATGGTTGAGGATCTCATCCAGATGATCCAACATTTGTGGATAGGTTTTTGCAAATATTAGGATATCGTCAAGGTATACGAGGCATGTTTGCCACTGTAGACCGGATAAAAGCACATCCATCAGCCGCTGGAAAGTGGCTGGTGCATTACAGAGACCAAATGGTAAGTACTGAAATTCAAATAGGCCAATAGGTGTTGTAAAGGCGGTTTTTTCTCTATCCTCAGGGGCAATAGGAATAGCATAATAGGCATTAGCCTGGTCTAAGGTTGTAAAATATTTCATGCCCCCTAAGGTATCTAGAATGTCGCCTATCCTCGGGAGAGGATAGACATCCTTTTTGGTTATTTCATTTAATCCTCTGAAATCCACACATAGGCGGTGCCCCCCATCTTTTTTCCGGACAAGGATAGCATTGGTGGCCCATGGTGAAGTGCTTTTCTTGATTATGTTGTTTTGCTCAAGAGCTCAAACTTCTTGGGTTATGAGTTCTTTCTCTTTTGGAGCTGTTCGGAAAGGATATTTCCGTATAGGGTGGTTTGACCCCGTGTGAATGTTGTGCCTGACCAGCTGGGTTCTGCCGGTATCTTTTTCACTAGAGGCATAAAGTTTTGGATATTTGGACAGAAGGTTGACCAGTCCGATCCTTTCAGTTTTAGGTATGGTTGGTGATATGAGTGCATTTTGCTCAATCCATTGTTTTGTTCCTACAGCCAGGGTTTGTCGATTTGACACGTCTTTTACTGTTAGAATTTCGTCTAAGAAAACAGTTACTTCCCCAATGGTTGTATTTGGGTACAGTTTCACAGGGTGGTTACTGGGGTTAAGTACCTGAACTTGAATACGGCCATCAATGACATTGTTGACAAAAGCCGCAAAATAAACATTATGGTTTTCCAATTTCTTAGGTTCAAATTGAACTTCAGATACTGTCATATAATTTGTAGGGACTTTTGTAAAGGTTCTTACAATTGATCGAGGGTCTATTTGAAGATAGTCCTCTAAATGTACAGTACGCCTTTGTTTGGCAGGGTTAAACAACATCCCAAGGCATGGTATGGGTTGTGCCTTGAAGGTTATGGTTGATTTTTCCCAATTAAGTTGTATGTTTGAGAAACGGGAGAGAAAATTTGTTCCCAGGAGTAGATCTGTTGTACTGTTCTCCTGTATGTGGACAATGACCCTTTCTTTAATGTCATAGGTTGAGATGGTTAAATAAGCTGCGCCAAGGAGGTTGATTTGTTGTCCATTGGCAGCAATAGGTTTTAAGCTTGTTGGGATGACAATAAGGCCATCAATTTGTTCGGTCAACTTATGGTCGATAAGTGAGAAAACAGCTCCAGTATCAACAAGAGCTGATACTGTAAATTGGTTGTTGATCTTTACATCAATGTGAGGGGTTCTCAACTCACCAAAGCAGCAATTTGATGCCACAATGTGAGATAATTGTTCCTCTTCAGGTGCACTTGGTTGATATCGTACAGCACTGGCGCGGTTTGTGGCCATACTGTAGGATGGTGGCCGGTTGGTTCTGAGCCGTGCAAGCCTGAGTAATGCTGCACCCAATCCCAAGGTTGGTGGGAGTGGCGGAAAAGGTGGGAAATGAATACCACTATTCCCTCTACTGAAATATCGTTGAAGTAAGAAGTATATTATACATCCCAAAATGAAAATTATAAGTGCAACCACTAAAATGTTAAACACAAGTTGGAGTGGACCTTTGAGTAGGACATTCATTTGGGACGCAAAATTTTGTTGGGTTCCAGTTATAATGTGTTCAATAGCATTTCCAGCCCCTTCTATGGATTGTTTTAGACCAGATCCAGCACCTGTAATGGTTTGATACACTGCATCTGGGTTGATGGACATTTCAGATGTATAGTTTACCAAAACCTTCAGTATGTTTTCAATTTGTTGGGTTTTATAAACATACTGTCCAAAAAGTGCATAGCTGAGGGTTGGTGCGGAGGTCAAGGGATCTTGGAAAAGACTAGGCGTGTTAAAATCAAAAACTTTGTATTGACCTTTCCAAAGAAGGCTGACAGGTACTTGACTGATATGAATATGTCCAGAATTGGTTGACCATTCAGTGCCACGGTTAAAGATCCCAATTGGTTTATGAGAGCAAGGCACTGTTGGACTGGACTCCACTAAATCAGGTCCTCCTGGGGTTTGGAAGAGTACCCTGTCATTGACCATAACAGGCAAATATTTGTAACAAGTTTGGTTAACTTGATAGGTTGTGAATGTTTTGGTTATGTTGGCCGGTTGACATGGCCATATGGTTAAGGCATCTCCTGTGAATTCTGCAATGATGTCGGTTCGTTGTAAAAATGCTCTGGCGCCCATGGTTGCATCCAGGCGCAAAAGTTGCCAGGTTATGTCTAAGGTTCGCTGTGCTTGGTGGCACAGTTCTGTCCAAACACGTCTAAAATTGGTTTGCTCATTTTGGAGCATACGTGTTTCCAAATATGTTAATTTTGCATTGACAGGGTCAAGGTTAATTGGGCTCCTGTCTTGCGGAGGGGAACGTCTTGGTGGGGTTTCTACCAAAACGGCCCCACGTGGTAGTTTGTTATTAGTGGTTGAACGACGTGGTTGTTTGTTGGTTAAATTGGGACTAGGAAACTGTAAGACAGCTCCTTGTTCAGTTGTAACTGCTCCCCTTATTTCTGGACATTGGAGGAAGCGACCCTTAATCTTAAAGGCACCCTGTAGCTCATCAATGATAACATGTTCATCACTCACTTGAGCTTTGTATGTTTTCATGGCTTCAACTGGACAAACTTTATCCGTCCCGTTGTTGGACCAGATGATTAATCCATCGTCGTTGATACAGTGACCCGCCGAAGCTTTACATCCTCCTAAATCGCCCACATTGCTTACGACTTTTATTCCGTCCCATGTGGCCATCTGGCCCTGTTGGATCAGGAAATTTGTTGTGGTTTTGCACATGTTTGTGCAACGCCACTTGAACTCGATGTCTAGAGTTTGATTAGTGGACCAAAGTCCCAGTTTTATTTCTATAAGATGATGGAGTCCGAAGGTTTTGGACTCAAATTTTGACCTGCATTGTTGGGGTGTAATATGTTGTACACGGGTTTGATCTGCCACAATTCCTTTACTCCCAAGAAATCCGGTGTTTGTGCATATGGTTCTATGTTGTAATACACATTTGTATGCAGTTACGACCAGAGGGTTATGTCTAGGAGTGAAAACGGTTACGAGTGAATCTGTGACTGTGGTTTGGTCAGGTTCGGGTGGGTTGCAAATGATTTGTTTTGGGACTTCCAAGGGATGTCCCGATTTGGTTAAACCACAAATTTGTTGTGCACAAACAGGTTTCATCATGTTCATCAATAAACACAACAACATAAAACAGAATAGTGACAAAATGTTTTTTATCACATGTGTTGATGTTGGTTTTCCACATGTTGTTGCACTTTGGTTCTCCGCATCAGTGGTCAAAGTTTGTTGACCTTTAAAGATGGTATTTGGTTGTGCACTGGTTGTAGAAAGAAATTTTTTGTTGTTACCTTCCTTCTCACGCTGATCTACTGCTGCTCGCAGCTGTTGAATTTGCTGCTCCAGATCTGGTTTTTTGTGGTCTGCCGCAGTGTCCAGGTCAATCTCTAGGGCGACCAGGCTGTTGTGGTGGTCGCTGGTTGGGTAGCTGTTGGTAGGGCGACCAGGCTGTTGTGGTGGTCGCTGGTTGGGTAGCTGTTGGTTGGGTAGCTGTTGGTTGTGCAGCAGGGCCTGCACTAGTTGTTGGACCATTGGTTGTTGCTGTTGTTGGTGGCGGCGGTTTTGGTTACGCCAGTTACGGTTGTGGTTATGGTTGAATGATGTTCGCATGTTGATATGGTTGTGACCTTTAAAAGGAGTTAAAACTGCATTAGTATTAGCAGACGATTTATTTAGTTGCCTCCTAAAAAGCTGTGACTCTATATACTGGGCAGTGGTTGCTGCTGCCTCTAAGGAGGGAAATTCTTGAAAACGGATACCCTCTTGTATGGCCAGGTTAAGCCCCCGAAGAAAAATAGGTTTAATGATAGAATCACGGTCATGTTCAGAATGGTTAGGGTAGGGGGCCCGAGAGAGTGACTTTAAATGTTCTAAGTACTCAATAACAGTTTCTGTTGGTTTTTGAACTCGATCATAAATGAGTTGTTGGTGAACATCACTGTCTCGTCCATCAGGAAAAGCGGTTTTGAGCCGGTTTATGGCTTCTTTATAGGTTTGTGGCGCATTTTGCATGCGTCGGAGCTCCTTGAAGGTTGCTAAGGCAGCTCCTGTTAAATGAGATTCAAGCAGAGCTAGTTTAAATTTGTCAGCTGCATCAGATGATCCATGAAGTATCATGAATTGGTTAAGTCGATCTGCCCAATCTGTGAAAGATTCACCAAAAGCTCCTGAAAATTGTGGAGGTGGCCTTCCTGTTAAAAGTGGGTTAAACATCATCAAAGGTTTTTGGTTGGTTTCGGTTCGAGTTATACGGTTGGTTAACTGTTGTAGCTGGTCAGCTAATGGGTTGATTACGGTTTGTAGTGACTGGGTTACTGTCTGTTCAAGTTGTACAGAAAGATCGTGTTGGTTAGGCATATATATCTTTCTTGAGCGTGTTGTCAAAGGGGTTAAAAGTGTTTTTTGGGCAGTTTCTATGATTTGTTGAAATTGAATATCTATTGGTTGGTGAACTATTGGTGTTGGATAGTTCAAGGTTGAAGACGATGAAGGTTTTATGTTGTTCACTTTGAGGAGAAAGGAAAAAAAATGAAAAAAAATGACGTAGAGAAGTGACTAAAAAAAAATCGATTTCTGCTACGTAATAGGTTTTGGTTTGGTTATAGAATGTTGCTCAGTAGTAATAAAAGTTGAGGTTATACTACGTAAAAGCTGGTTGTTAAGAAAACTGGTTCAGTTGATAAAAGAAGATAATATGATAGTAGTAGGTAGGTTAGGTTTTCAAAAATGTACTCTTTATTAGGTTAGGAAAAATCTATGTTTCCATGGTTCGTGTGGTTTTGGTTCAAAGAGAATAGAAATAATGTTTTAGTCGATATGGGAAAGGTTCTCCTGGTTATGTTAAGTAGGTTGTTGGGTTATGGAAAAAAAATTGAAGGTTAATCTCGCCAAGTTTCTCCCGTGTGGTTGATAAATGGAAAAGTGGTTTAGGTTCGAAAAACTGTTTTTAGATAACTGCCAGTCTCGCCAAGTTGTCACTACCTGGGGGCTGTGTAGGGATAGGACAAACTGTAAGAAGAACGCAAGAATTAATTATTCTTTTATTACAATTAATTACACGATTAATTTTGGAGGTTAACCGTGCACTTGCGTCACTCTTAGGTTGTGAGGTTGAAGGTTCGGTTTTGGTTGGGTTGAAGAGATAGGTTGTTCTCTAAAGGTTGAAGGTTCAGGTTGAGGTTGGTTGATATACTCGGTTGGAGTATGGTTAAAATAGGTTACTTACTTAGGTTACAGTAAGTTGGGCAAATTTGGTTGGGAGCTCGCGAAAGGTTGAGCGAGCAGCCAAGAATTGACTAATGTAATCAACTGTTCTTCTTCAAACTGAAGAGGGTTTTTTATCTTCAGTCCTTTCTATATTTTGGTTCTATTTTAGGTTGTCTATTTTCGGTTATAGATAGCATTTAGGACATTGATGTTGTTAGAGTCCTCACGTAGGAGAATCGGGTTCTATTCCCTAAGTGTTTCTATTTCTGGTTGTTTTTCCATTAGGTTTCCACGTGACACCTTTATGTTTAGGTTGTCAATGTGACTATTCTATGTTGATGGAAATTAACTGATGTTCAGTTATGAAAAATCCAGTTATGACGCAATGCAGGATAAAATGAAAATGGAGAAATGAATACAATAAAACGAAATATGTTATGAAATAATAAATGAGAAATTATTTTACACTTCATTTAAAATTCATCACTAAGGTCACTATCTGTGACAAAGGAAAGGATATAAATTGTCACGTGCTGACAAATTTCTCCCAACGTCACGTGATTCACATCATGCATTTTCGTTATGTTTTTCGCCACTTTCTGTTTTACAGTAACTTACATAAATTTTGCGTTTCTTTTTATTACATGCAATTTCTGTGTGTACTTTTTGCGTTTCGTTTCTGTTTCATTTTCGCCCTTTTATTTCCCTTACGATTTATTATTTTTCCGTTGTGCACGTAGACCACGGTATATAACCCGCTAGTCAAAATTTCCATTAAAGATAAGCTCTCTGAGCTCATCACTATAATTGGAGCACAACATGCACCTCTTATCAGCAAAAACTAGCGACGTTTCGCAACGTGAAACACCTAGTTGGAAATTCTCTCTAGATGATGTTCATATGTTTAGCATGGAGGGCGAAACTCGCCCCAATGCTTAACGTAGTGAACTGGAAAATGTCTATGTGACCATAGGCATCTTCTGCAGCGATTTCTGCTGTAGAAGTTAGCTTGGGTGTGTCTTATCCCAGCCGAAGGCATACTGTAGATTACGGGCCCCTTTAAAAGGGCTTGTTTCTTCAGTTTTGCACTCATTTTTGGGCCTAAACGGTCTTTTGCATTTTAGCTTACAACTCCGCATTTGTCAGCATCCTTATGTATTAAATTTGCATATTTGCCTGCATCGGCTACCTTCTTAATAAATTTACATATTCGCAGGATACAGTATGGGGTTTCCCCATCAATGTGACTGATCACCAAGTTCACTTAATGTGACATGGCTCCCAATGTACTTAATGTGACAAAATGATATATAACACTGAAGAGCCATGGAACTAAAAATAGCTTTTACGAGCAACTCGCTTATTGCACTTAATGCAATAGTTGCAACCTCACTCATTTGCATTAAATTTGTATCGAATTTTCCATTCGTTATACAAATTAGCAAGGCCCAAAAGAGTGATTCTCAAAACAGTAAATCCCAAAAAGGGGGAATCTCAAATGAGCAACTCCCCAAAAGAACGAAAAGAATGATTTTCAATTGATTACTTTAGTTGAAGGTACAGGGTGTCCAAGAACTGAAAACTTTGAACAACTTCAGTGGTCAAGCATTTTGGATTTGATTTGTGGTGCATGAAATTTGGGTATGATATCAAATATCAATATCAAATTGCACGAATATCAAAAATCAGTTTTCAATTTCTTGGTATCACACTGATTTTGATTTGTCACTCGAATTGATATACACATTATTTACATTTTTTATACACATACACAAAAATTTACAATGTGTACCGTACAAATGACATATCTGCTGTGATCATTAAAATTTACAAATCGTGGTTGTTCAATTCGTAATAACTGTAAACATTCTTAAAATACATCCACCAACTGCTGGGTAAACATAAACGGTTATTTGCATTAAAACTGGTTCATGATCCACATCTGTACACTACATGAAATAAAACCAGGTTTTGTTTGCTCAAATAAAAAATATATACACGGATTGACACACGTAAAGAAATTTTTTTATACACATTTTCTTTTTGTCAACCCGTAGATATGATGTTGCAATGCATTTCTCTTCTTTATATACACTTCCACAATAGACTTCATTATGTAATTGAACTGACCAAATAATGATCCCATATGGATCCAATTTTGATCCTATAACTAAACAAGAATGCAACATCAAAGGCTTAACAACTGTTCTATCTATCCAATGTGCAACATCGGACTGATGTTGTCTGGGATTGAAGGTTGTTGTTCAGTCTTTTTAAATTTTAGGTCAAACTTTTTATTAAACTTGTTTTTATTCTGTGTTAACCCGTACATATGATGTTTCAACACTTTTGTCCTGTTTATATACTTTGAAAAATAAAAATAATTAGGTTTTGAACACACCAAACAGGAATATAACATCAACAATTAAACAGCTGTTCTATCTACATGTTTCCGCATTTGCCGCTAATAATAATATCAGCTTGTCAATTATGGAAATATTGAAAAAATCTGACCTGGCGGTTGTTCAAACCTTTTACATTTTGCACTAAATTTTTTTGAACACACTTCAATAATAAGTCATAAATTTGTATTTTTTAGATTTCAGTCAAGTACATTTTTGATTCTTTGTCTTCCCATAAATGTGATGTTACACATGTTTTCCCACGTTTATATACATGTAGCCGAAATTGCCTCTTAGGATTTGAACCAACAACACAGGTTTGTCGTCGATTTAATGACTGTTCTATCCGAAAATAAGCCT
Organism: Romanomermis culicivorax; assembly: GCA_963922205.1. Classification (NCBI taxonomy): domain Eukaryota; kingdom Metazoa; phylum Nematoda; class Enoplea; order Mermithida; family Mermithidae; genus Romanomermis; species Romanomermis culicivorax. Next base: position 1,050,503 of record CAWUHX010000097.1, on the reverse strand, counting down.
TAATGGGTTACCTCGGTTGCTCATTCAAGCCTGCAGGTTGTTCAAACCTTTTGCAGTTTAACAAAGATAGAAATACATTTATTGAATTTTGAACATTTTTCAGTAGACATGCTTTTATTCTGTGTTAACCTGTACATTTGATGTTTCAACACTTCCCTCCTGTTTATTTACATGTGAGGGAAAAAGCCTCAGTAGGATATGAACAAACCAAAGAGGAAAATCATTGATTTAACGACTGTTCTATCATATATGGATGAGCACAAAACCAAACCAACCTCGTGGTTGTTCATTCCTTTTACATCTTTCAGTAACTTTATTTTTATACCAGCATTTATTCTATGTTCTCCCGTAGACATGATGTTTAACTGCTTTCCTCATGTTTATGTTCTTCGATGGATAAACGCACATTGGGAAAGTTTTTTTTTTAATTTTTGACATTTTTTTAAAACATTTTTGATATCCGCATATCCGCACTACATATCTGCCGATTAGATGTTGTGGGGATAGCGGATATTTCTCTGCCATCCTGCATGATGTCCCCCGATAAGACGTGCATATCTGCCAAAAAGGTTGACAACTATGACAAAATATTTCACAGTTGATAACAAAATATCGGCATGTCCCCACTACATATCTGCCGATTAGACATGCCGATGGCAGATATCCGCATTTTTCGTATCCGCCGATTAGACGTCAATATCCGCTCGAAAAAGGCAGATTCCACCTTTTATATCCCCTGATTAGGGAGTGGATATGCGGATATTTCTCCACCAACAATATCCGCATCCACCAATTAGACCATATCTGCCATCCACATCCGCACACGGATTCCACCGATTACTGACACCCCTTTTTACTACATTATTTTACTTCTCATGTCGTTATCATTCATTTTTTGTTTTGGCTTTACTGCTTATATATTTTATTTATTCCATCCTATTTGTTTATTTTATTTTATCTATGTCATTAATTTAATTTTTTTGCGATGGAATTAAGCTGCACTCAAAACAACTTTTACGGAGAATCCACATGATAATTTTTTGCTTTTGTTTTTTTCAAACGTTTCAAAAAATGTTTTTCTCAGATTTTTTTGGTGATTTGGGAATAGTCCGTTCGTGCATACCTACCGCAACCGCAGCTCAAAAGCATGTGAAATTTAGATGGCCAAACGCAACTGAAAATAGACTATCTCAACCATCGGAAACGATTTTAGTTTACCTAATTTGCATATTTATCATGAAAAGGATGTGCGCGTTTAGTCTAATGCATACAAATTTTTAGTATTCGCCGTATTGAGATTTTGCTGTGTTGATCACTGTTTTGAGTTTCGCTGCATTGGGGAAACGCCCTCTTGTCGACTCGACGAGACAAATCCAAAGTGAGCCGGCTCACGAAGTGGCCCAAACTAATATTCTGCCATTTCCTCAGCAAAAAATATTATCCCCCGTCGTCACACCACGCACAAACCTTCACTGAAACAACTACATACTAGTTTATTAGAAAATGCCCCGATGGGGGGGGAAAAATGGAGAATATACTTGCTTCGACAGTTGCCATGGTAGAAAAAGAAGTGGACCAGATTCTTGAGAACTTGGGTCAAAGTTGAAAAAAAATCCACTTTCTTTATATTGGATTTTCATTCTTTCTCAAAAAAATTGTCTAGGTCAGTGAAAAAGAATATTCTGCAGCATCGTGCATTTTGTCCTTCAACTGGCATCAACTACAGTAAAACTTTTCTATATGAAAATTATATGAACCTGACTTCAAGTGTAAATAAATGGTAAACCGATAGCATTCTAACTTCCAACCAATTCAAAACTCCTGCCTTTCACACTAGCTGAAAAATAGTGAGGGAGGCATATTATAGTCATTTTCAGAACGATAAAGGAACCTGAGGTTCATTGCACTAACTCAACATGAGGATAATCTCAACATCAGGATTAAATTGATGATCCTGAGTTTAAGCTATTCACAATGTCCGAATTATTTTCTTCCAATGCACAAATCATACTCACTTCAGGATTAACTAAAACTGAGGTTTAAGTTCGAGTTTGGGAATCACAGAAATTTTCATATTTATTCGCTTTAGAGACAAGAAAATTATGCGAAAATGTCACTTGATTCCTTTTGTTGACACCAAATTCAGTGAAATGTTTAAATTATTGGAAGCCAACATGTGTGAGAGGAGACAGGGGGGTACAAATTTCCACAAGTGTTTTGAAACTGGAAAATTTGTTATGCAAAAAATTTTTTTGGTCAACTTTTTTTTTGAATTATTTGTCTCACAAAATGCTAAAACACCAAGGTCCACGCCTGTACTCTCCTAAAAATTTCTGAGATGCACATGCTTGGTTGAAAAGTGTGTTGATGCACTCAGCTGCAGAATATACTTTTTCACAGACATAGACAATTTTTTTGAGAAAGAATCAAAATTCAATATGAAGAAAGCGAATTTTTTCCAACTTTGACCCAAGTTCTCAAAAATATAGTCCACTTCTTTTTCTAGCATGGCAACTGTCGAAGCAAGTATATTCTCCTTTTTTCTGCCCCATCAGGGTGTCACATTAAACGAAGTATGTCACATTAACTGAATTGGTGATCAGTCACATTGATGGGAAAACCCATACCATATTCCATAGGAAATACGGCCAGGACACTGCAAGTGACATGCTGTGACCCCATTGGGTGGCTCTGTTAAGGTTCTTCATTTCGGGAACCTAACCCAGCTGGTACTACCACAGGAAAACCCATGGTGTACCTCGCCCTTGTCCTTGGGTTCAGCTGTAGAATTGTTAGGCTACTGTGGGGTCAACACTACGCAACAGTTCTGACCACAGGCTAACAACAACAACAACCACAAAACTCTCCCAGACGTTTCACCAGATACTCGCCAGAACTTTCATCAAACCTCAGGCAGAACACCTTGGCACGTACCTCAGGAGATCCTACCCAAGTCTCCACTCCCTACTCTTATAACCTCCAACCTCTACGCTCACAAAACAATACACTTACAGGTCCAAAGTGTATTGGGTGACGATGGGCGACGCCAATGACAAACAATAAATAAAAATGTTATAAACAAGACGATGGCGGCGACGCTGCATAAAAACCAAACTTTTTAACACTGATAAAAAGACACAAACATCGCGAAACAGTGGCAGCATAAACCTATGCAAATTTATCATTCTTTCCGCCAGTTTTCGCCCGGTCCAACCGCCTGCGCACTGACGCCGGAAGCTGAACACGTGCACCTGAGACCACCTCAACATCCCTCAGCCCTCAAAACCAACCAACGGGAGGTGAAAACCTTTCTGCAGCCTGAGTCTCATACTGAGGCCCCGACTGCATAACAGTTTTCCCCTCGGAAAACAAATTTTTGGGGCTACCCCCTCCAAAATGTGATCCAGCCCCTACCAGGTCCTTCAGGTGACGGCGACCTTGACCAATCCATTCGGCAGGGCACTCCTTTTCAGGCTACCGGAAACGATCATGAACGTAGTTCGGCCTGGACTTTGACGTTGATCTGTGCCTAGATCCATGGCGTCACCGTTCCTCTTCTCCCATGTACTGCTTTTTACAGCTTCGGTGATGAGGTACCCCAGGTGCGCTTCCTCTATGGTCGGCCGCTCACCATGTCGCTCCGTCCAATACAAATCTACTCAGTAAAAAAGATTTTCTATAAAATACTTCAAATTTTACGAAATAAATTTATAAATGCAAATAAAAATTTCACGTCTTCATCTTTTTCAGGCCCTGAAATTAAACGAGAAAAATACGAGGGCTATGTACACGCCGGAAATAAGATGGACGGAAATAACGAATTTCCCCGGGCAACTTTTGGGCACCAGAAACGAGAAAAAATTTAAAATTTAAAGCAACAATAAAACGAGATAATAGATTTTTTTTTGTATTTTGTATTTTATTTGTGTTTTTGTATTTTGTATTTTTTGAAATAAAATTTGTACGAAATAACGAATTTTGGTCCAAAAATTGAGCAGCAATATGAAATTATTGTTGCCCGCCGCCACCATAACCGCCGTATTGGAAGCTACCATGGCGAGGGTAGGGACCACCCCGAGCTCCACGACCCCTGAGGAATCCCCCAAAAACTCCTCGAGGTTGGGCCACACGAGGGGGTCCACCCATCGCCTGTCCTCTATACGGTTGCGGATTAACCATTTTGAAGGGTCTTCCTTGACCCTGTCCCTGACCCCAGCCTCGGCCATATCCCCCTCCAGTTCCCCTCTGGTACGAGCCCTGAGTGGAACTTACGGAAGATACTCCAGAAGCTGAGGTACTGGACCTTCCTTGACTCTGTTGATTTGCATATGGTAATTTGAATACTCCAGGCTGGTGCCGACCCTGCGAGTGAGACGATTGTCGCGAGTGCTGGCTCCTGGACCTGGATGTATCCCTAGGTTGTCTCTCCGTTAAAATGGGAATCTTGAAGGGTTGCCCCTCCTCATCCTCGGCCTTCTGGAACTTACCAGAAAATTTCTGAACCATACCTAACAACCTTCTTTTCGCTGCCATATCCACTGCAGTTTGTTGGTGTTCCTGCATTCGGTTGGCATACGCTTCCCTGAATGCAGTACTACCTTCTCCCCGCAAATATATAGAATAATATCTCTCCGTAACAAATGACTTGGCCCGTGCATCCACTGCACCAATATGTCTTGGGCCCAACTGCTGCTGTTCTAACTTTAGCAAAACCATGGTACATAAGTATCTCACGGCTGCCATTACTATTTCCGCATCAAAATGATGAAACCAATTTGGCATGAACTTGAGCCAAATATATTCCCAAATGGGCTCAGGAACGTTTACATGATCATACAGGAAACCACCTTGAAGATCAAAGTGATCCCCATAGTTCTCGTAAAGCTCCTCTACTCCATTATTCACCAATGCCCAGATGATTTGATTCCTATTATCATCTGGCATATCCTGAGCAAAGAATTCGATCACCTCCGGTGTCGAAAAATCTATTCTTCCCTTCACTATGGGAAACTTCTTATGGACATCCCAGTAGTCTCTCAAAACAGAACTCAGGTACTCCAAAGTTACTTCCTTATCTCTACTTCTCTTGACCGATTTAGTCAGTTCTGACGTAGAGGGTTTAGAAACAACTTTTTTCCCAGAGGAACTGCTCTGGTTCTGCTGGGAAGTCTTATCCACTTTAGACACGGGCTTAGCCAAAGTACTTTTCGTCGTTGCACTTACCTGAGATGCAGACGATTTACTAGGTACTTTAGCCGAAGCAACGGTCGACTGCACCTGACTCGTAGAACTTTTGGTTCCAGGCATCAGGCTCGTCGGCGTAGTTCCAGTCTTGGATTTGGTTGAATCCGTCAATAAAGTTGTAGATCCAGCAAACTTCAAATCCACAGACGTAGAACTCCCTGTCTGTTCTCCTTCACCATCACTGATTTCAATAACATCTTCTTCCTCTCTCTTCTTAGCCCTATTGGCCTTTTGGTTTAATTTTCGTCTTGATAATCTTTTAATCTGATCGTCCGTACGACCTTCTGCTCTGAACTTTTTAACCTCTTCGGCAGTATACATACCTGGTATACCACCGTCTATACTTGGATCTCTGGGCGCTACTTGAACTGTCGGCGTAACCTTGCTGACCGCAGGTTGGATGGCCTGCGTACTAGAAGGTTGCGTCAGCATTTCGGGATATGATAAGCAGTAGGTGGCTTGGCCGGAGCTTGAACGACTGTAGGCGCTGCCAGAGGCGTCGGCTGCGCCGTAAAACCAGCCAATACCTGCTCCAGCTGCTTCTGCTGCTGATCTAATCTCGCTTTTTGCTCCGCAAGCTGTTTAGCGAAAATCTCTTTCTGCCTTTCAATTTCCTTTTCAGCTCGCTCCCTGAGCCTTGTTTCAATCTCCTCTATTGTTGGACTTGCAGCAATCATTATCAGATTGCTTTCATCCAATATTTGCTCTGCCCTGACATCCATTCCAGAAAGTAGACTCTCTGTCTGATCTAGTAAAGAGGTTACCTGTGTTTCTTGATCAGGCTGTATCAACGATTCAACAGTGACCTCCTTGTCCACTTCTAAATCGTCTCCTACCTGATTCAAGTCTATGGGGGTGTTGAGGTCTGCAGGTATCGCTTGTTGCTGTGCTTTCACCGCAACAGGCTCAGCCTGCACACCCTGCACCTGATCCATACTACTCACATCAACTCCAGATTGCTGACTCACCGCTGTGCTTACCTCAGTGCCTGTAACCGGCACTGTTGGCTGCTTACCTATCGGCGTCACTACAACCTTGTTGCCAACATGCGTAATTTGAAAACCTGGAGCATCAGATGGCAATATCGGCTCGAAAAATGGCGGCTCGTAACCTGGAACGTATTCCGGTTGATACGCTAACACGCTCTTCTTCTGATTCTCCTTCGTTGCGTCCTCACTCATATCTATTGGGTATCGCAAACCTGGAACTCAGACAGCTATCTGGCAGAAGTAAAACCTCTGATAGCAGTACAGATTATCTTTGTACTGCGGACACTCCGCCAAATGCTTCCTCTTATCTTCCGGTCTTTGCTCCCATGATTTTGTCTTGGGCCAAAATCGGATCAGCAAAAATCCGAAACGATTTCCCCAACATGTAATCGCATCGCCCTTTGTTGGCGTATGCACCTCCGTTACTGGAAGACTATTCAAAAATGATAAGTACTGACCGTACCTTTCCCCCCTCCACAACATCTTCAAGAGTTGTTCCTTTCCCTCAGGGCTAAAGGATCTCAAATAGTTATGGTCAAGGAGAGAGGTAAGGTACTCCTCCGCTTCCTCTCTAGAAGCTGGCCAAAATAAATGAAACGTGAGCGGAACTTTGTTACACACTGACTCCAAATTCTTAAAATTGTCCTCAATCAATATTTCAGAATAAGGAGCGATATCCATACTCCAGTGTTGTCTTACATACGAGTCTTTACCATTCGAAACTCTGACTGGTTCATACTCATGGTAATCAACTTCCAGAGATGTTATCTCCAACAACTGTTTCGTTTCTTTCCTGTACCTTAGGAAATTCTCGTACAACACCATAGATACTGGTTCATCAAGTCTACTGAAACTCTTCCCTTGATTAACCATATCTACCATCTTCTTCGTAATTTGAGTTCTAATCTGCTTTTCCGACAAAGCTTCTTCAAACTCTTCATCCTCACTTACCGTATCGTTACCATCCACATTCTTACTTTTTTCCTTGACGGTATAATCAGGATGAATACCTTTAGGTATACTTACTTCTCTCCCTCTCTTCGGATTTGACTCATAATGAGGGAAGCTGTACTCCGTATAGCCTCCAAATGAGGTATCCATTTGGGCAGCCATACAGGCATACACTTCCTGTCTCATCACGTGATAAATAGCCGATGACTGCGGCTCTTCTACCTCTGGACTTCCGCAAAAAGTCTGCGGAAAATTCTCACCATGTATCATACTGAAAAACCTATACAACCTGAAAGCCATTATCTGAATTTGATCCGCTTTCATCAAATCATGCAGAAAATATTGGAATCTGACCTCGACTTCCATAGCTAACTCATAGTGGAAAAACGCTAGGAAAACCAACAATGAGTAGTAGGCGTCCAGTGCTGAATACCGTATTTCAAACTGCGTTAACGTGTGCCCACAGAATCACTCACGTTGCGCTCTCTGACGGAAATCGATTTGGAAATAACCGATGTCCACCAGATACAGCTCCGTGAACAACCCTTTCAGCTTAAAAGTCTCCGGGCAAAGTCCCAACTTCCTGGACATTGCCAAAAATCTCCCGTTCAACTGGTCTCCTACCTTGGCTAGGTCATAATAACAGCCATACGAAGACGTTACTCTATGCTTGATCTCTGGTGTTAGATCAACATCTTGGTGCTTTCTACCAGTACCATTAACATTCCAGATGGCGACCAGATCTGTAACCAAGTTGTATTGAAGGAGAAGCATGTCCGAATCTAAGAGCTCATGAATGAGCGTCCATTCCTTCGGCATGATTGTCGTAGTATCTACAACAAAGGTGTCTCCAGTCACCGTCGAGAAGCTAATGACTCTCGCGAACTCCTTCCCTTTTGGGTTATCAACCCCAGAAGTCGCGAAAACCTTACTGACATACTCTTGAGTAACTTTTTCGGTATCAAAACCGATAACTGGCTGTCCTCGAAACCTACTGTCTTTCAAGGTTTCGATCATTTCAGCCACCTTGCCTACCTCGACCAATTTCGGTTCCGTCAATTCCAACGGAAATCTCCCGAACGTCGTGGCAAACCATCGTTCTAATTCGCCGACTCTGACAATGCGTTTAACATTGTAGTCTAAAAAATTCAGGCAAAATGTTTACAACTTTTTAATGAAAATTTTTCCCAAAGCGGACAAACATCGGTTAAATTCTACCTTCACCACAGATAGTAAGCACAAATAGGAAAAAGAAAAAAGAAATTGCAAGCAGGGGACAATAAGGTACCAAACATATATTGGGTTAGTGTTGGCAGATAGTTAAACACAAGTGCGGCCCGGACTTCTACCTTATACGGGAGTACACGCACAGACCACCTGCGCCTTCCATCATTCGACTGCATGCCGTCTCAATCCAACGCCCAAAACGGCCTATCCAACTAATAAATTAAGAATTTCCAAGAAGAATTTAAAAATATATTTACTAATTTACGCAAAATGTGGAAATTCCTAGAAAAATAGATTAAGATGGAATTTAGAAATTTAAATAAATTTGAAATTATCTACCCCTAGTCGACTAGTTGCTACACTCCACTTCTTCCCCATCACATAGACGAATTTATTCAACTCGCTATGTGTGTAGAGGAATAATGTAGTTTCGCAAAAAGTCCAAATTTTGCGCTACGGGCAGCTTTGCCACACTTTTTCAAGTTGACAGAACAAATTTGTTCCCACTAAACTTTTACAATTGTCTAGGCCTTCATCTAGACACCCGTGGGCTATAACATCCTGCTTTGCCCAATAAATTTTAAGATTAACTAAGTTTAATAACTTAGGTCGCTTACCATCGACTAAAAAATACCGATTATTTTGCCGCACCTGCGGCTGACCGTAGGTCACGTGGGGGTCCGTGACCAAATACTGTTTTGTGCGGCGTCCATTGGGGGGCCTGGACATTCCTTCCGCTTCTTTCTCGAATTCTACTAATTCGGCGCTATCAATTTTCGAAAATTTTTTAAAATTTTTAATAAGAGCTGAAAAATCGACAAATTTTCCGCTTTCGCTACTTTTTGTCTATTTTCACTCTAACATTTCAGTGGTTTCCCAATTCTTCCAATATTCACAGAATTGGGGGGCAACAATTAACTATGTCCTCCGAAATTAATCAGACTCGGGGAAATTTAAAATTTAGGCAGCGAAAAAATTTTAAGAATTTGGAATTTTTGCGAAGAGTGGTTTTTTACCAAGAATTTTTGAAAATTTTAAGATTTACGCGAGGAAAATTTAAAAATACATGATAAATACGCGATAAATACATAAATAAATACAATTAATTACAATTTGTACTTAAATACAGAATTGGGGACAAAAAATATGGGGGGTATTCATATGCACACACACACAAAAACACAGCGCTACGCGCTACGGCAGTTTATAATTATCAATTTTTGAATCTACAGTAAACTGCGTGTCCTCAGATGACACGTCGTTAGACTGCAGCCATCTGCCGGTCTCGTAGCGAAAGTGCTTTAACCTGCTCACGGATACCACCTGCTTTATCAGCGGCTCTCTCCAGTGAGCGATTTCAAGCACATTCTCTGATAATCTCCTATTATCAGTAACAACATACGGTCCTTGCCACGGCAGACCCAGTTTTTTCTGTTTATCAACTTTCAGCAAAACCCAATCATTGACGGAATAATCATGAGCCTTTGCTTTACGGTCAAAAAACTTTTTACTGCTCTCCACAGCCTTCCTGATATTCTCTGAAATGACTTCATAAGTTTCTACTAAACTTTCGGTTAGTATATGCTTATAAGCCTCATAGTTCATTGGCAGAACTATATTTCTAGCAACACCAATACTAATGCCAAAATTGGCCTCATGACCTCTCAATAAGGCAAATGGAGAACATCTCGTTGAGGTATGAGGTGTGGCATTGTATGCAAAAACGACAGATTGCAAATATCTGTCCCACTTATCTGAATCCTCTATAGCAACCTTTCGCAACTGCTTGATCAAGGTTTGGTTAAACCTTTCAACCATTCCATTTCCTTGTGGATGGTAGGCAGTTGTGAAAATCTTCTGACACTCCAATAATTTACACACTGACATCATCAAATCAGCTGTAAAGCATGAACCATTATCACTCAACAATTTCACCGGGGTTCCATGCCTGAACACAATATTTCGAAGAAAACTGTCCACAATGGTTACAGCAGATTGATCCGGAATCATTTCTGCTTCCACCCATTTTGTAAAGTAATCTTGAAATACTATCACATACGGTCTTTTCTTGCTCATGGGAGATATTCCCACAATATCTACAGAAACTATGTCAAATGGTCCTCTAGGAATAATAGGATTTAACAGCGGTATTGTAGCCTTTCCTGGAGTCGCAATTTGACATATCGGACAAAAGCTGATCCAGCTCCAAACATCCTTTTCGATGCTCGGCCACCAGAACCACTTTTTAATAATAGCAAGGGTTCTCTTAAACCCTTGATGCGTCATCATCACTGCTCCATGATACTGATGTAGGACAACTTTTCTGAGAACAGAGGGCACAACAACTTGATCCTCTGCCTCGCCAAAAGTCTCTCTATATAGTATCCCTTGATCGATATAAAAGTTACTTTGAGACTTGGTGCCACTATTAGCACTTAGTTTCTCGAAGATCACCTTTAAATCTTTATCCTTTCCTTGCAACTTTGACATCAAGGCGTTTGAGATAAGCCCTTTCGGTCTACCATCTTCAATTTCTGGGGCTTCTTCAAACTCCTTCTCCTTCGGTTCAAAAATTCTCTTCACCTCTTCTTTAGGTTTTGCTTGCCCAGGAGGATGTCCTTTTTCCTCCTGCTGCAAGTTTTTTACCATTTGTCTAGTGACTACCGCCTCAATTTCATATTTCTCAGGCGTTCGATAATTATCAAATTCTGGAGAAATATTAAGTTGAGTTTCATCACTAACACTATACTTTGAAGCCACTGAAGCTGTGGCCATCTTCACCGGAGTGAAGACTCCTACAGCCTCATCCACTTCATCTCCTCTGAGTTCCCGAAGTTGTTTCACTAAAACTTTGTGGTTTTGGTTAAGGACTTCGTCTTCAGTAAGAGATTTCACTTCTTCCTTCTGAAAGATAAGCTCCCATTTTGGTGGCAACTTCTCTTTCTGCTCATCCGGTTCCTCCTTCCTGGAGAGAAAATCTGCCATGGCATTCTGTCTGCCAGGCACGTACTCCAACTTGTGATTAAACTGGCAAATGAATGCATACCACCTCTTGAGTTTGTCATTAGTCTGTGTATTCACCCTCATTGATAATAATGGTTTGTGGTCAGTTTGAATCCTGACCTTTTGGCCCAAAAGATAATGTTTGTAAATTTTAAGGCCGTAAACCACAGCTAAGCATTCTCTTTCGGTGGCGCACCATTTCCTTTCTTCTGCCCGCAATATCCGACTATTGTAGGCAACTACACAACGTTCCGAGTCAGTCTCTTGACATAACACTGCTCCCAATGCAATTCCACTGGCATCCGTTTGAAGAATGAATCGCGCAGATCCATCTAGAATTGGATGTCTTAAGAAAGGTACTGAGGTCAATGCTACTTTGAGCTTCTCAAAAGTTGTGTAATGCAACTCCGTTACATTCCATGTTCCCTTCTTGCCTGTTAATTTGTACAAAGGTTCAGCTAGTGCTGCTAGGTCTGGTATAAATTTCTTACACCATTGTAGCATACCTAGGAATCTTTGCATTTTCTTAACAGAATCCGGGAATGGAAATTCCGTTATCGCCTTGACTTTCTTAGGATCCGGAGAAATTCCATTCGCGTCCAAGATGTGTCCTAAAAAGTGCACCTTCTCGGGAAGAAATTCACATTTCTCTGGCTTAAGAGTCAACTTCGCCTTCCTCAACGCTTCTAGCACCATTTTCAAATTCTCTAAGTGTTCCTCGAACGTATTCGAGAAGATGATAATATCATCTATATACACTAGGCAAATTTTCCATACCAAATCCCCAAGGATTCTCTCCATCATCCTTTGGAATTCAGCAGGTGCATTCTTCAACCCAAACGGCATCACTTTAAACTGAAATAAGCCCTCTTGGCATATAAAAGCCGTTTTCTCCTTGCTCTCCTCCTCCATCGGGACCTGCCAATATCCCGACTTCAAATCTAGAGTCGTATAAAACTTCGCTCTTCCAAGGCAATCTAAATAGTCATCCATTCTCGGGATGGGATATTTATCATCCTTGGTCACTTCGTTTATACCTCTAAAATCCACTACGGGTCTCGTAGTTCCATCTTTCTTTCCAACTAGGAACAAGGGTGCAGCCCACGGTGACTTCGAGGGCTCGATCACTCCTTGATCCAACATCTCCTTTATATGTCGCCTTACTCCTGGCCGACTATTAATTGAAGCTCTGTAATATCTCTTTGCTACAGGTCTTGCATCTCCTGTATCTATCTTGCATGTCAGAGCTGGGGTTGTAGTAGCCGGATCACCAGGCAAGCTAAAGACATCTCTGTACTTCAACAAAGACTCTATAGCTTCCGTTTTCTTCTCTTCCGAAATTTTCGCCTTCGATATCATCTTGCATAGTGAAGTATAGAACTCTACAGAATCAGCTTTTGATAATGCAGGCATTCCTTCCTTTACCATGCAGGTCTGATATTCCTTTTCCTCCTTTATCTTCTTCATTTCTTTCACCTTCTTGTACGTATCATCATCTTCAATAAGCATAGATTCTGTATAGCCAATGATTTGATCTCTCTCAAATGGACATCCAGAACCTGTGGTATTGGAGATTAGTACTACAAACTCCTCTTGTGATCCGTCTACAACCGCTTTCTCCATTCTGAACTTCCTTTCAGAGTCTTTTGATTCGACAATAATTCCGTTCAACGTGGCATCTCCATGTTGATCCCAAAGTTTTGCCTTCATCAAAACATCTGTTCCATATGGAATGTAGGTTTTACTACATGCAACAATTGCAACAGTTGTCTTTAGCAGACAAACTTTTGGATAAACAATTTGATTTATGCAATCAGTCGACACCACACTGACTTTAGTTACTTCTTCCATTACCGTTTGCACAGTAGTTACAGAAGGAACTTGAACTACGTCAATCTTTCTCTCAATGCCTTGTATCGTCATGGCATTCCTTTTGAAATCAATCACCACACCTAAATCTGGGTGTGCTAAAAAATCTGTGCCCAAGATCAGGTCCTCACCTGCATCTGGCAACACTATAGCATTGACTGGAAAACTTCCGAATTCAGTCTTCATACAAACTGGTACATACCCATAGGCATGCACAACTTTTCCGTCAGCTACAGTCACTTTAAGGATACGAGGGTACACTGTATAATCAAAGTCTAATGCCCTTTTCAGGAGCTTAGAAGACATGACCGTACACTGAGCTCCTGTATCGATTAATGCTCTGGTAGCCGTTTCTTTAATAACCACATTTATGTAGAAAGGAACCGTTTTTGGATAATTTTCCAACAACCTTCTCTCTACGTCCGTTGCTCTTCTTCCATATTTCACATGAGCCAAATCTCTTTCTTTCACTTTCTCTAGAGGTGTCACCTTATCCAGGTGAATAATACTTCCGAGAACCAAACTAGAAGATTTGTTTCTACTCTGCTCGCTTTCATCATCCACATCCGTACGGCTTGTCACCATTACGTTATGCGAACTAGGTTGCGACTGGTTCGAAACAAATGATCCAGACTGATCCTGGACGGAACTACCCTGAATAGCAGGTTGACTAGTTGGTGCAGGTAGCATCAACTGAGGCTGTCTCTGCAACTGGATGCCTTGCTCTCTAAGTCTGCAGAATTCCCTGTATCTCTCAAACTCTGGGTCATACCCGTACATTTGATCTTCTTCGGGGAATCCTACATAATAGGCACCTCTTCCTCTTCCTCTAAATCCAAACTGAGGTCCACCTCTACCTCTAAAACTTCCTCTATATGAAGCATTCCTATCACCACCATAATACTGATTAGACATGCCACGGTTAAATCCACCGCGTTGCTGTTGCTGACGCCGGTATGCTAATGTCTTACACTCCTCTGTAGCATGAGTATTATTCTTATGATAAATGCAATAGGGTCTCTGCTGCTTCAACTGCTTCTGCTTTTCAGCAGACGCAGCCTTCACAGTAGTCAACTCTTTTGAGGCTTCACTCTGAGTAACTTGTAATTTATCTACTTTCTGAACCAATTGTAGCCACTCCTTTGAGAGAATAGCTAGAAAAGACTCCTTGGCCTGCTCCTCGTTAGACTTTTTGACATCACGAGGCGACGGACCAGGTAGCATCTCTTCCGCATTCTCCTCACTTCTCTCCTCTTCCACTGCCTTTTGCAACTGATTTTGTGGTCTTGACTTCGTCTGGTTATACTTTTTAGTACTTCCATACGGAGCATTCCCGACAAAAGCAATTTCCGGGCACATCTCCTCCGCTACAACTTGATTCACTACAATCGGTTTATCTTTGGCTCCAAAAGTAGTAAACACATTCTTATACTTTTTATCAATCTGAGTTACGGCGTATGCAAGGTCTTGCCAAGTTTTCATCGATGGCAATACATCCTGCAACTCCGTCTGGTACAACGGACTACTCTTATAAATGAAGGCATTAATAATATTCTCTTGCCTTACTTGATCACTCTGATCTGCATAGACCAGATCCACATGATTACTCAACCTTTTTAAAAACTCTAAGGCTGACTCGCCTTCTTCCTGTTTCATATTAAACAACTCTCTTTTGAGCATCGTCAAATCATAAGTCGGCGCGAGATACTTTAAAATATTTCTCCGCGCTTCTGTATAACTTGAGGATGTTCTCGCTATCATCCTCGCCGTGTTCTGAGACAACCTTCTCAAACACTCTTTCTTCACTTTATCAGCCGTATTCTCCAGAAACTCACTTTCCAGATCAGTAAAAAATTTCAAAGCCTCCGTTGGCTTTATACTATCATGCAAAGGTCTATGTTTCAAGGCCTTTACCACATCTCTCACATCAACTTCAACACTTGAGCTAGAGTTCGAAGTAGATGAACTGCTATTATCACTATCTGAGTAATGTCTACTCCTAGCTCTAGATCTGTGAGATCTCTTTCGACTCTTTGACTTTCTCTTTCTTCTCCTCTCAGGGCTAAGGTCAGCTCTATTTGCGGTATCTCTCCAAGGAGTGGGACGAGAAAACCTATCCTCTCCCTGGGACGATTCGTCGCAAATAGTCACCTTCCTTTCCCTCGACCTCCTATTCTCTGAGTAACCGTAGGCATTCGATTGTGCTTGTTCAGCATTCCTCGAACTCTGCGGCTCCTCAGTCCAACCTCTATCTCTAGCCGAATATTTGTCTCTGTCCTCTTGAGACCTGACATAAACTTCTGAATGAACCTCTCTCTTCGGTTCACTAATTCTCTCAACTCTATTCTCAAGGTAAGAAGACTCACCTATCTTCCTCCGTTGATCATCCTCCGACTCCTTTTCCTTGACCTGCGCGCTTTCGATTACTTTGATCAATAACTCGACCTTCTTCTCCAGCGCGTTAATCCGTAAATCCTTGGGATCGACTCGATCCCTCTGCTCCTCTCGTCGAATAAAATTCGCCATTTCGGGGTCGTATCACCTCGAATATTTGTCGTCGTATAAATCGGCCGGCGCGTCCTCGTAATATTCGTCGTAGTTCATGTCCATCATGTTCGACCTCCACGCCGGTTTCGATTTCCGTCTAATCTCCTCCAGCGTCTCGGCCATCGGATGGACCAACTTCGAGGGCGACGTCGGTCTCTCCTTCTCAAAGGTCTGCTGACCTCTGACACTACCACTTACAGTAGTTTCAATCTCGGCTCTCCTAGCCATCTCAAAACCACTTCTCCTCAAATCTTCTTCAACTCTTGCCATTTCGGCAATTCCACTCTCTCTCCTTCCTTCAGTCTCAGGCGCCTGTGCTTGAACCTTTTCTACCGCTGCGTGTTCTTCAGCAGAGTCCAGATTCGAAACACTAGGTTCATGTGACCTAGGAGGAGTCCTCAACATTTTTCCTACCGGAATACTCATCTTTTTAACTTTTCCGGTATGTGACTGTAAATAAAACCCAGGAGGTTTAGTTATTTTTCTGGTGGTTCTCCGGTTATCCGTCGTGAGAGGCGTTAAGAGTCCACCACTTGTTAGGCAACTGTGGGGTCACAATTAAGCAACAGTTCTAACCACAGGCTAACAACAACAACAAACACAAAACTCTCCCAGACGTTTCACCAGATACTCGCCAGAACTTTCACTAAACCTCAGGCAGAACACCTTGACACGTACCTCAGGAGTTCCTACCCAAGTCTCCACTCCTAATCTTAGAGACTCCAACCACTACGCTCACAAAACAAAACAACTTACAGGTCCAAGTTGTATTGGGTGACGAAGGGCGACGCCAATAATAAATAATATACAAAAATATTATAAATAAGACGACCACGGCGACGCTCCATAAACTAGTCTTTTTTAACAATAACAAAAAGACAGAAAATTCGCGAAACAGTGGCAGAAATAACCCATGCAAATTTATCTTTCTTTCTCGCCACTTTTCGCCGCGTCCAACCGCCTGCGCACTGACGCCGGAAGCTGAACACGTGCACCTGAGCCCACCTCAACATAGGATTCACATTTTCAGTCTAGAATGATGTCTTCATCGCAGGTTTTTTTACGCCAATTAGGAGCCATGGCTCCTAAAAATTCCGATTGGCTCCTAAAAATTTAGCGGCACAAGCCAAATTGGCTGTAAAAATTATAGCCTAATGACCCTTTTGATTAGTAGCTGCCTGTGAGGAGATGCATTTTAAAATGGAAAATACCAAAAATTTTCCGGCGCTCTGCGCTGGATTTCAAATCACTTATGATTCATGGTATCATTTTGTTGTGCAGTTAGAAAATGTCGGCCTAGTTTATGCTTATAGCTTTTAAAAATCAGCATATTATGGGAGAATATTTCACCTTGTATTGTTTTTTCGCGTATATGTCAAAAATCAAGGTTTTTCTAGATTGTTTTTACAAAATCGTTTTGCAGTGCTTTAGAATTTTCGGCTATTATGAACATAATTTTTTGCATTTGAAAAATGATTGAAACATCATCAGGATGGGAAAATGACAGAAGCTCTTGCAGTCTGAAGAAGCCATCCAGATTCTTTGTTACTTGCCTAATTTTTGAATTGTAGTTTGCCGGACTGAAAACACATTGAATTCACTGTAAAATTGGACACATTTCATGCAGGGAAAAGGTATTTGAAATATTCATTTTCCAACGCTATAAAATATCAAAATCTAAAATTTTCTTCTGGTGCTAAGAGCCGGAAATAATTATCAATATTTATGTCGAAGTGAAATACCTATCGCGCTTTTTTAAGCTTCAAATCATTTGAAAACTTTTTGATAAATAAATGATTGGTACTGGCTCCAGATATATCAGATTGAAAATGAAGCAAAAATGTTTAACCTCTTCTGCCAACCCAATGGTGAAAAGATCATGATCGATCATCGGTAAATTCAGAAGAATGTGCTGAAAAAATTAATTTTCCAACATTTTGGAAGCCTCGAAATCACAAAAGTTCCGAACAAGTTACTCTAGTCAGCCTTTTGATTTTTTCTCCAAAACTCTGGAAATTCAGTTTTAAAAGTCTGAAACTGACGTGAACTGAATGAAATACAAGGGATGTAACTTTTAATCATTTTCTGATCATCCTATCGAATATATCAGTTTTAGATTGCGCAACTCAAAATTTATCTGTGCAACCAAATTTTCCCCCAAGTTACAAATCAGCCTGGCTTGTAAAAAAAACTATGATGATTGATTTGAATAATGACTGGCCTAATTTGTGAGCCTTATTATTCTGTGTCTGATTAAGAATAGATTCCAAATGATTGATCTGTTATGTGGGCCTCTACTGTAATTTTGAAGAGTGTTTTTGACTAAATTTGTTGAATAAAACTGGTTTTTTACTACCACATTTATTCGCGAACTTTTTAGTTTTAGCTTGTTAGAATTCCTATTGGCCTGTAAAATTTTGACCTTAGGAGCCAAATGGCCTGTCGAGAAAAAACCAAAAGAAGCCTTGCTTCATCGTTTCCCAATAGAAAAGTTTATGTCCGCAAAGTTCGATAATCTTCAAGCAAGAGGAACTGAGAGGTGAAGAATTGTGGGCTGTTTTTGATTTATCCCTCCTTGCCTCGCACCGGAAAATTTTCGGATTTCGACATTCTTGAATGTCGTAAAATGAATCTTTTCAACTCTTATTCAAATATTTATGATCGGTGTATTTTTTCAATCTAGGATGTTCATACCCGAGCAATAGGCTGATGTTTTCTGCATACATGTAACGGAGCTGCGAGGTCGGGGAGGGGGGGGGGGTTGGAGCACTTTTTCGGGGCCGGGGGTCAGTAATTCCCAAAATTTTACGGGGAGGGGTCCCTTGAGGGAAAAAAATTCGATTTTTTCCATGAAAAATGTCCGAAAAACGGTTTGAAAAGTAGTAATTTTTGTCTAAAAAATGATAAAATATGTACTTATGGCGCGAAGCGCCGAGAAAATTGACGTTTTTGACCATTTTTTGTTCAAAAATTGACATTTTTCATGGAAAAAATGACATTTTTCAGTATTTTTCCGACTAAAACTATGGGGGTTCCTAGGGCTACCATATGGCTAGCCATAGGACTGGAAAATCCTGGGGAGGGGATCGCCCAATGGCTAGCCATATGGTCGACGATTTCTGGGGGGGGGGGGTTCCCATAGCACTTCCCCCCAATTACATGTATGATATGAAGCGTATCACTAGCTATTTTACATCTTCAAATTTAAACAACAAACCTCAATGTGTAGCATCAAATTCAGCTTCTTCACGTGAATCTATAGTCTGTTTTTCTTGAAATGCTTCTAAATAATGAAGGTGGAAAGCAAGTAGTATTTCAGATTTTCACGATTTTCTGATAAACAGTATGCTACATAGGACTGGAAATTTGTGAACATACTGACCTCACTTTTAGCAATTTTTCGAGTGAAAAATTTTACGGTGAGACCTTTATGCAAATGATTTTGACGACAGTACTGATTTGTGTCAGTTTTTTATTTGGAAGCATTTTATAAAAAACAGACTATAGTGCTGCGAATGATTCTCAAAAACCTCCAGAATCAACAGGTTAGTTAGAATAAAATTGTATCATCGTTCTAATGAGTTAAAATTTATTTAAATATTAATCCAGTTGTAACACTAGCGTCAACTGCCGCTTCTACAGTATCGTCGACGCCAGCAGACCTTTCAGTAGCATCATCAGCAGGTTAGTTTGATACAAACAATAAATTTCGATACACAATGAATTATAATATAAATTTTGATCTTGAGTTTTCTCAATTATGTATTTTAAATATAGCATTTTAAGAAATTTTTCGAGCACTAACAGTGCTAAAAATTGATTTTTTCTGGGGCTTCGCCCCAGACCCCACCAGGGGGCGCTTAAGCGCACCACCCTGGACCCCTCAGCCCACTGGTCGGTTGCTGTGCGACCTCTATTCGCCGAGTTTTGAGTAATTAAAAACATTTTGGTGATTCAGTTCACGGGATGACCAAACCCAATCGGTGTTAGAATGTTTCTTGAATATGCAAAGTTTGTATGGCCACCCATTCACTAATCAGTATCAAAACTGGAACAAGTATTATAGTATTTATGAAAAAAGACTTTGCGTTTTCTAGACATTCTTTTCCAGTGAATCTACGTATTCTTGAAATCAAAAAAATTATTAATTGCTTTGTACTGTCTCAAATGTCTTAATGAACTATGACATTGAATGTTCTCTGCATCATCATAGCGACAATCACAACCCTTCAATTACCGGAATTCGATCAAATGTTTATCCATAAATGTTTTATATTTAGCCTCAATGCTCCATTCAATCACTAGCATGAAACCATAATTTTAATTTTATTGTAGTTGAGCAAAAATGGTCAAGCGTTGACATTAGTGTTTTCCGAAATTGGTATAGTTATAATTGATAATATTCTATGTAAAAAAAGAAAATTGAACAGTTTTCTTACTGGTGTTCTTCCCAGAGAAGTCGTCATTTCTTGACTCACTCCATTGTGTTAAAGAAATCTTGAGTCATGATGACAAAATTTTATATCCTTATTTTTGTTTCTGGTATGTTAGAGTTTCTTAGTTAATGTGCCTTGGATTTTTCAATCAATCTATTTCGACTCGAGGGAAGACCCTTTTCATGATTTCGAAAAGTTATAGAAAAAGCGTCACATTCTTATGAATCACTGTAACTTTTTATAATTGTTTTGATACTTTCGCGTAAAACTTTTTGCATGATTCAAGATCGTTCAGGAAACAAGGCTGACTTGCGGCTTTTCCTAGTTTACGCAAATCACTTCCGTTTTCCTAGGTTTATTATCCCTATTTGCTAATCAATAAAAAACGATACGCCGGATTGTACTACACAAAAGTCGATACATACGACAAAATGGATTGCAAAGGATTGGAAACCGTACGCCGGGACAATTGTCCTTTAGTGGCCGTAGTTTTGGGGAAATGTCTGGAAAAAATTTTAATCGACAAGTAAGTCATTACTATTTATTTTTTTAGTTTAATTCACTGAAAGTAACGTGAGATTTTAGAAGCCCAGAATCGGCTGTTGATTACGCCAAGCAAGTCATTTCGGATTTATTATGCAATCGGGTAGACATTAGTCAACTTATAATATCCAAAGAATTGACCAAGACAGATAAAGTAAAAGAAAAACATCCATATCCAGTTTTTTATGTGTGAGGAGTGTATTTTTTTATTTGATAAAACTTTTTCTTCACTCGAATGAAACCGTACCTGTAAAGACTCAAATTCAAGTTTTGTGACAAAATATGCATAGATCATCATGAGAACAATTTTATTATTTTTCCATCTTATCTTTTAGCTATTTGTGTTTGTCTAGGAATACTCGGCTAAGCAGGCTCACGTAGAATTGGCTGCTAGAATGAGAAAGAGGGACGCCGGCTCAGCTCCACACTTGGGGGACAGGGTTCCCTACGTTATCGTTGCTGCGGCAAAAGGCGCCGCTGCATACACCAAAGCGGAGGTGAAATTAATTCTTTTTATTCCAAAACAGCTCATAACCCGTGACATTTCACATTTTTAACTGTGTTTTTGGCTGAAAATCACCCCAAAAGATGTTGATTTTCGAATATTTCTGACAAAACTCCGACCGACAACAGCTATGTCGTACTGTATGCCACAATACGCGCATGTTGTGCTTAGAATGTGTGAATTTTCTACGGGCCTCATGGCAATGGCGATGAAAGTGAATCTTTTCACTTTCAGGATCCGATTTACGTATTAGAAAATAATGTGCCCATTGATACTCAGTATTATTTGGAAAACCAATTGTCCAAACCACTATTCCGCATTTTCGAACCAATTTTGAACGAAAAAACTGAATCCGTTCTGCTGAGTAGGTATCGGGGGCGACGATAAAGCTTACAGTATGCATTTTTGCAATTGAGTTTACTAATCTTTTGCAGAAGGAGAACATACGCTGACGAAAACAATCACTCATAGCAAAATCGGTGGACTAATGGCCTTCACAAAACGTAAATTTTCTTGCCTGAGTTGCCGTTTGGGGTTGAACGACAATCGTTCAACTTGCGACGCGTGTAAACCGAAAGAATCAGAATTATATCAAAAGCAAGTGAGTACTTTAGATTGCAATTTAAAGTTTAGACGCACTTGAAAAAGGGAAAATTTTGGTCTGATAAGTTTTGAAATTATCTTTCTGCTTTTGTGGTTGTATTTTCATAATAACGAATTATAATGACAAATAAAACGCTGTAGCAAATAACAATTGCTAGATCGTTATTTTTATCTTTTCAGGTCATTGATTTAAATCACTTGCAAAATAAATTCGCCAGATTGTGGACGCAATGCCAAAGATGCCAGGGAAGCTTGCACGAGGAGGTTTTATGTACTAAGTAACTTTATGGCTCTTGTGAATTTTGTAATGTTCTGTGGTCGGCTATACATGTTTCCACTCTCCATTTCCACCCGAAATCGAAAATTCATTACCGAACATATCCCGTCTTTCAAATGAACCTCGTCAGTGCAAAATGCAAAATTAGAGCAAATCGGCATGTTTTGTCGGTCGCTGAACAAATCGAAAAAATGTATTGACTTCCGGTAGAGGTTCGTATTTTCATCAACATAATTTTGCGTCGCCGAGGCTTATTTGAAAAAATGAATCATGTGTTGCGTACAAACATCAATTAATTTCACACATCAGTGTACAAACAGGCATAATTGCAGTTTGGCGGACCCGTACTTTCTGCACACACACTAAGTATAGGAGAGTCCGCCCACCTTATTTTCTACAGGTAATGCAAAGTACGGCGCGGGGTACTTTCTACACGTTTGTGCACAAGGTACGGTGAGGACCAGGGTCGCTGAGACCAACCGTACTTTCTACATGTTCTAAAAATGGAATTCAATAAAAATTATCCAAAAGTTTAGGCTGCGGTTTTATGGATAATATTCATCGAATTTGCATGATAATTTTTTCATCAGATACAGCTCAACAAAAGCTTTCGAAAAACATGTAACATGTCATTGACACATAATTGGTCACAAATATGCTAATTATATTCAAAACATAAGTGATGAGAGAAATCCCCTGTTAGGAGCACGTGGTTCATTAGTTGATATTGAAGTATAAATCGTTTTTGGTTTCAAAGTAATGCACGAGAGACAGGGTGTCCCATCTAGCCTATGCATTAAAAATAAGAGTATTGCTATTAACCAAAAAAACAGGAAACTAAAAAATGCATTCCAAATGCGAAAAATTATGTCATCCTCAAAATGTATGTACTCATCTGCATTAGTGTGTTATCAATTTTAAGTTCTTATTAAAAAACTTGGAATAAAAAATCTTGGGAATAATTAGTTAGCCAACACTGTATATACATCTAATTTGCATAATTTGAGAGAAATTACTAAATTATATATGATGTGTTATATACTACCTGAAAGCTGTTGCCAAGCTGTATCAAGTGGAAAAAATTGCAGAAATCTGATAAATGTTAGCTACATAACTGCAGCCTCAACGTTTTGATGATTTTTATTCAATTTAAGTTTGGAATCTAATTTGCATATTGGTGACCAATTATGTGGCAATGACATGTTATACGTTTTTTGATAGCTCTTGTTGAGCTGTATCTGATAAAAAAAGAATTATGAAAATTCGTTCTATATTAGCCATAAAACCGCAGCCTGAAGTTTAGGATAATTTTTATTGAATTCTATTTTTAGAACATGTGGAAAGTACGGTTGGTCTCAGCGATCCTGGTTCTGGCGTGCACAAACGCGTAGAAAGTATGTCGCGCCATACTTTGCATTACCTGTAGAAAATATGGTCGGCGGTCCCATACTTTACGTGTGTGCAGAAAGTACAGTTCCGCCAAACTGCAATTATGCCTACAAACATAGGTGGGGTATCACTAAGCAGCGGAATCCGGATGCAGATGGCGGATATGGTCTAATCTACGGATGCGGAATCCGCACATCCGCTCCCTAATCGGCAGATGAAAAAAGCGGAATCCGCCTTTTTTGAGCGGATATTAATGTCCAATCGGCGGATACAAAAAATGCGGAGATCCACCATCCGCATGTCTAAATGGCGGACATGTTTTGCGGATTGTGGATATTTTGTTCGAAATTTTCCGAATGTGTTGCCAGAGTAGGCAACTTTTTTGGGGGATACACATGTCTAAAAGGCGGATTTGGGAGAAGAGGGTGGATACATATCCACCATCCGCAGAATGTCTAATCAGCAGAAATGTAAAGCAGATATGCGGATGTGTGTTTTTGACCATTGGTAATTGGATGGATGTGGTCACTTTACATGAAAAATTGTCATGGATGTAAACAAGCGAATTTTTCTGATTTTTTTGGCAAGGGGTTTTGGACCACAGGGAATTCAATGAATGTGCTCACTTTACACAAAAAATTATCCCGCATGTAAACAATAATTTTTCGGGATTTTTTGACATAAGGGGTTTTCGACTGCACGGAATCCAATGGATGCACCACTTTGCACAAAAAAGTATCTTGGGTGTAAACAAGTGTCATTATTTGGGACAAGGGGTCTTAGACCTTGGAGAACTCAATGAATGCACTTACTTTACACAAAAAACTATGCTGGGTGTAAACATTTGTTTTTCATGATTTTGGTGGAAACGGTTTTCAACTATGGGAAATTTAATGAATCCAATCAATTTACATGGAAAATTGTCCCCGGTGTAAACAAACATATTTTCGTCATTTTTTGGTGGAAGGGGTTTTTAACCACAGAGATTTCAATGGACACAGTCACTTCACACAAAAAAATTGTTGTGTGCAAACAAAGGTATTTCTGCCGTTTTCCGGGTTGGGGGGGAGTTCTTGATCTTGGGGAATTCAATCATAATGGTCACTTTACACACTTACCAAAAGTGAGAATTCGTAGCCTTGAGATTGTTTTTACTGTTTCTTTGATGTGAAGATGACCAAATTTTGATTCAATGTGCTTCAACGAAGGTTTTCATGCCTGATTAAGAAGAACTTGGTTTAAAGTTCCAAAAATTCATTTTGGTTATATTAGATTTTCATCCTTTCTAGAAAAACTAAATCTAGTTTACATTTTTCTCTAGCTTGGCAACTATCATAGCAAGTATATTCTTTTTTTTCTGCCCAATCAGGGCATTTTTGAATAAACTAGCATAAAAGGAGTTGAAAATGAAAAGAACAAGCAGCTCTAGTCAGTTCAAATTTGAACTAACTTATCAAATTACAGTTGAGTAGGGTATTTCCAATGTCCATTTTATTTCATAGACAGAGACAAAAAACACATATATTCAACAACAACAAACAAAAAATGAATATTTACAACAAAAACAAAATGTTGTAAATATTCATTTTTTGTTTGTTGTTGTTGAATATATGTGTTTTTTTGTCTCTGTCTATGAAATAAAATGGACATTGGAAATACCCTACTCAACTGTAATTTGATAAGTTAGTTCAAATTTGAACTGACTAGAGCTGCTTGTTCTTTTCATTTTCAACTCCTTTTATGCTAGTTTATTCGAAAATGCCCTGATTGGGCAGAAAAAAAGAATAGACTTGCTTTGATAGTTGCCAAGCTAGAGAAAAATGTGGACTAGATTTAGTTTTTCTAGAAAGGATGAATATCCAATATAACCAGAGTGAATTTTTGGAACTTTAAACCAAGTTCTTCTTAATCAAGCATGAAAACCTTCCTTGAAGCACATTGAATCAAAATTTGGTCATCTTCACATCAAAGAAACAGTAAAACACAATCTTAAGGCTATGAATTCTCACTTTCAGTAAAAGTGTGTAAAGTTACCGTTTCCATTGAATTCCCTGGGATCAAGAACCCCCCAACCCCAAAAACTGCAGAAATACCTTTGTTTGCGCACAAAACAATTTTTTGTGTGAAGTAACGGTGTCCATTGAATTCTCTGTGGTCAAAAACCCCGTCCACCAAAAAATGACAAAAATATGCTTGTTTACACCTTGGACAATTTTTTGTGTAGAGTGATTGGATTCAATAAATTCCCCATGGTCAAAAATCCCTTTCACCAAAAAACGACAAAAATACATCTGTCTATGCCCATGACAATTCTTATTGTAAAATGATTGGATTCAATAAATTCCTCATGGTTGAAAACTCGTTCCACCAAAAAATCACGAAAAATGATTGTTAACATGCAGGATAATTTTTTTGTGTAAAGTGAGCACACTCATTGAATTCCCTGTGGTCCAAAACCCCTTGCCAAAAAAAAATTACAAAAATTCGCTTGTTTACACTTATGACAATGTTTCATGTGAAGTGATTGGATTCAATAAATTCCCAATGGTTGAAAACCCTTTCCACAAAAAAATCATGAAAAACGACTTTTTACACCAAGCTTGATTTTTTGTGTAAAGTTTGTGCATTCATTGAATTCCCATGAACTAAGACCCCTTGCACTGAATAATCGAAAAATACAGTTGTTCACGCCCAACATAGTTTTTGATGTAAAGTGATGCATACATTGGATTCCCTGCAGTCGGAAACCCCTTCCACCAAAAAATCACGAAAAATGATTGTTTATGTAATGGTTTAGGTATGTGAGTGCTATTGTGCCTGGGTTCTAGCTACAAATAGTGTTATGAGTTTGTTTTATAGATGTTCCTGACCTCCCTCCTAGCACACACACACTGGTCTAATGTGCAGCAAATTTACTTAAGAAAACAACTAACTCATACATACACAAAATTGACCTAGTGAACGAAAACGAAAAGAAATATGCATCCAAAAATACTTAGCATAATATAAAAAAAGTGGGCGATATGTAACAATAACAATGATGGAGAAAAATAAGCTTATATTACAAACGAAATATAAGTACAAGCAAAATTATAAACATTAGAAAAAGATGAAAAAATGCAAATAATGAAAACATGGGTGGTCCAAAAATATTCAGGGTGTCTCAAATATCTTACGCACTACCTACTCCAAGGTGAGCTCCTGCGAACAAAACAGAAAGCATTAAAAAGACATAGAAGTAAAAAGAAAAAACACAATACAACATAAAAGTAAACAAATTAATGACTGTACAACAGTAAGAATAAAATTCCTTCGAAAATTAATTTAAAAAAATGACAATATCATTTACATGTTTCAATGATGTTGACTGTGGCTTTGATCCTGATCAGGATCCCAAGCATTTGGCCGGTGCCGATAATCATATCCCCCTTTGTATTCTTTGTCTGGGTAACCCTTCTCTCTGTGACTATGCGGGCATTGTTTGAAATTGACTTTTGGGGATGAAAGATTCGAATTATAATAAGAATGATGTACATCATCAATTTTCATGTTGTAACACTTCTTTTTAAAGTCCTGGTAAGATTGAGATGATTTATAGTGATCAGATTGAGATCTAGATACATAATTGTCTCGTTTTCTGTGATCAGACAGTCCTGAAATTTGTTCAGAACACTTCTGATCAACAGACAATGATGGTACAAATTTTGAGAGAATTCGTTCAATTTTGTTGAAAAATTTATCAGCATCTCAAGAGTTTTTAAATCCAAAGCCATATTTTTTTTGATTCAATGTCGATCGAATTGATGAAGATCGAATTGCTCCTATCAAGTTGCGAGGGCATAGTAATATGGCTGAACAATGGTGGCTTGCAATACAAGCTTGCAACAAAATATTGTTCCTTATATGTAGTGATTAAAATAGGTAGAGGATCAAGTGTTACCTCTATCCAGTTCATATCAGTTTCTTGATTCAAAATGTACAGCTGGGCGCAAGTATTATAAATGTGGTGATGTTGATGAAAATTCGAAAATCAATATTCATCATCCTGCGTTTCCACTTTGACAAGAAGATCTGTAAATTTTTTGATCCAATTCAGTTGATCAGTAGGCCATGAAATATCATTGAATTTGAGACGTAATTGTTGCAAGATATTCAAATTTTTCATCACAATAGGATCCTGTGTCCATTTATTAAAGTCGAATGTCATTTGTGGTAATATGGTTGAACATTTATTGTAAGGCACCGAAAGTAAAGGTCGTTTTTGTCGACATAGGTTGATGTGCTCATGAATCATGAGGGGCTGATGTTACCGT
This sequence comes from Romanomermis culicivorax, assembly GCA_963922205.1. Lineage (NCBI taxonomy): Eukaryota > Metazoa > Nematoda > Enoplea > Mermithida > Mermithidae > Romanomermis > Romanomermis culicivorax. The sequence goes on along the minus strand of CAWUHX010000097.1, from coordinate 1,022,607 downwards.
GGATTTTGATCAATGGATTTCGATTTTTTCTTGTTCTTTCGTTGTTTCTTCTGTTTTCCACCTTGGGTCAGCTTATAATTTGGTCTAATTCCATTACAGTTTACACATGAGAACATGAGATTACGTAAAATTGACAATGCAGAATGAATATAAGAAACTTCATTGAGTTGATGACACAACTTGATTAAGTTACGAGGATAAAAAGGGAACTTTGCATAAGTATAATTTGTTGGCAAAAAAGGAGCAGGTGGCATTAACTTATGATAGACGCTAAGTTCACTGACATAAGATTTCACAAGTTTGAACAATAAATCCTGGAGCTCATGGGATTTATGCAACCCCTTTGGCATCCCCAGGACCAAAAGAATAGGATAATTAGAGTCAACAACTTCAGAATCCATATTTGAAGGACTCGTAGCTTCTACATTTGTTGCTTTCATAATCTCCTCATGATTTTCTCTGAAATTGTCAACATTATCCACCTGAATAGGAAAATTGTTTTGTTCTTCTGCATCTTGAATCACACCAACAGATACTTGAGGTGAAGACTGTTGGAATGTCTGAGTGGAACAGGCTTGCATCTCTTCCTCATAATCTGAAATTTGATCATAAGAACTTGGGCTTGAGTTCAATGTCTGTGTGAAATCAGCCTACTGTTCAATATTCATAACTCCACTAATTGCTACTCTGAGCTACCCTGAGCTACTCCATTGTTGATTATATTCATATTGTCTAACAACATATCTTTGTCACTGTTAGAGTCTAAAGTTTGTTCAGACTCCACTTTGACAGACTGATCAATGTGGGGACTTGAAATTTGTTGATTTTCCTCCATAGTTTCATCTACATTTTGCTCTGGAAAAGACCTAAAAACCCTGGCTCCTCTAGTCTTTATATGTAATGGCCAAGGGGACCATTCATCGATAACCTTTTTGCAAAGCTCAGAGGCAAAACTTTGTGATGCCTCTGGCCAGCAACAATTCTCACCTGTAAGCAAAAAGTATACACCAAGATCAAGAACCTGTGTAGCAATGATTGCCATTTCAACTTGATTCCTGAAACTGCAGATGTTTTGCTCTGGAGATCAATAATAGTCCCACATCTGTATTTCCTGCTCTTGGGCTGTTTCAAAAAATAAGGAGAATAGATTATTCAATGACTAACATGGCAAATGCTTTGAGACATCATGATGTCCATACATGGAAGGAAAACCATAATTTTCTTCAGGTTGCCCCTCGTAAAAGTATCCAACATCGAATATTGACTTTGACTTTTTCACAACATTACCTCGGAACCAAACATTGTGGTGACTGTTGCATGCTCCTAATCCATACACAAATTTAGCTATAGCCGAATCAGTCAAAATTTTGTAGAGACATTCTCTGCCATAACCTTCCTTGAAAAATATGTGATATGGCACAATAACTGCAAATGATTCAAAGAGAGTGGTAAATACAATTGAACGAGGCATGTAGACTGGAAAATATTCATGAGCCAAGTCAGAGTAACTTGCCTCTCTGTACCCAATTGGAATTATAGACACAATAGGAATACCACTGATGAGTATTTGGCGTAATTCCAACATCTTCTCATCAAATTCGAAGGTATTTTTGACCATGATCAAGTTGTCAGTGTCTAAATTTGGGATGCTATGGGTACGATTGGTTCGAAGTTCCCAAATTGGTTGCCAGTCATTTTCATCAGTAAATGGGGCTTTTTCACTGGGCAATCATAAATCTAACAATGAACAAATTTCTGGGGAAAAATATACAGAAAAAGCAGGTTGAGAATTGCATACAACATCCTAGATTTGTTAGGATCTTGCAGGGCATAACAAGAATTCAAAATTTGCATGAATTCGAGTCTTCACAAATTACCGGTGTGGAGTAATAAAGCATCATTTGCTTTTAATTTTGTGCAATAAGCATCTGCTTTGTTGATAGTTCTTAAATTATTTCTTGTTCTTGTGCTCAACTTATGTTTGGCAGTTGAATATGGTAAAAGATGTTGAATGTTGACCGGGACGATTCGGTCATTACTAAAGAGTTTCACAGCAGCAAAATTCTCTTGAAGGTTCAGAAATTGATGATGTGCTTCCTCTGGGCACAGCACAATTCCACAGTTAAAATACTGTCCATTGTGTGTAATTATCCGTCTTTGATAGTTGTAATCCTCAAGAAGAAGTTCATCAGATTGTTGATTATTTTCATTTTCTACTTTGGAGGGAGTACACCCTTTTGGAGGTTCTCCTGAGCAAGCCTTTGTTTCCTTTTCTTCATTATCTTTTTTTCTGTTTGAATATAATCACAACTGATTCACATGAACTGTTTTATCTGGTGCTGCTGAATTAAATGATCAAATAACATAGTTTGTTGGAGATTTTTGGACCACTATTTTGTAGGGTCCAACCCAGTATGGCGATAGTTTACCATCAACTCCTTTTGCTCTTCTGTGGTTGATCAACCACACCATTTGACCTACACTGTACTCAATTTCTTTTCCTTCTTTATCATAGTAATGTTTCTGATCAGCTTGTGATTTGGTTAATGTTTGATTGGCCAAATCCTGAGCTGAAACTAATCAGTTTTTTACGATATTTACATCCCATGGACCATTAGCAATTGGATCAATCGTAGTTCTGAGTTCCTGATCAATGGGAAAGACTGGTTTTCGTCCATAGATGAGTTCAAATGGGGTAATGTAAGTTGATGCATGTACTGAAGTATTGTAGGCGAACTACATATGGTAGCATTCGATCCCACTCTTCTCCATAAGCCTCTACACATGCTGCTAGCATAGAAATCAAGGTACAATTGAATCTTTCCACAAGTCCATCAGTTTCTGGGTGATAAGGGACAGTGAGGAGTTTGGCTACATTTAGTAATTTGCACAACTCTACCACTAGAGTGCCTGTAAATTGTTGTAAGAATCGCTTCAGGGGCACCATGCAACAAAATGATGTTCTCCATTAGAAATTTAGCAATGGTTTCTGCTTTCATGTTTTCCAAAGCTTGAGCTATAACCCATCTTGATGAATATTGACTACATACCACAACATATTTATAGTTGTTTACATTTTTCGGAAGTTAGAGTATGTCCATGGCAATCAGATTGAACATCTTACCTGCTGGGATATTGCAAAGTGGGGATTTATTCTGTCTACCTTTTTTGACAGCTTGGCAAATTTTGCACGAATTAACCCAGCTCTGGACATCTGGCCACATGCTCTGCCACCAGTACTTACTTTGAATTTTGAGTAAGGTTTTCACCATACCCATGTGACAACCAAAAATTGAGTCATGAAAATATTCCCAGATCTTGCTCCTATTTTTCAAAGGAACAGCTAACTGCCACTCCTCTTCATTGCCCAGAAGGCGTCAATAAAGTTGCTTATCTTCTGCCACTACAAAACTAGGGGAATCGTCAGCTATCTTTGCAGCTGACTGTTCATCAACAGGCAGTTCGCAATATACAAGAAAGCACATCAAATTTCCACAGAATGGATCATTCCATTGATCAAGACCCCAGGTTTTAGGAAAATCGGACTGGAACTTTGTGAGGTCAGATTTATCTACAACATACTCAGCTGCATGTGCAGCATTGCTGACAGTAATCTGCAAAAAATTTGATTCAGATTGTACATTAGAATTTTCCTCCACACTCAAATTTTACTTGGGTTCCAAGCAGAGGTCCCCAAGGTCAGATTTTTCAGGTAGGGGTAAAATTGAAAATTTGCGAGGGTAGTGTAGCTAAATGTCCACTGAAAACGTCATTTTGTCTCAGAATTAGGCAGCCAGTGATCGATTTTAAGGACTTTAGATAGGGGTAATACCCCCCTCATACCCCTCCCCATGGGGCGCTCTGGTTCCAAGTACTCAACAAAATTCTAACATTGATCTACATATATGGCAGTTTCACTTGCTGGATGAGCTGGACGATGTGACAGTCCATCAACATTCAAATTGTTTGTACTCTTCCGATGGTAAAGAGTGAAGTAATACATTCCGAGATCATTTTGCCATCTTAAAATCTCACCATTGTTACCATTATACTTCCGCAAAGCAAAAACTGAAGAACTATCAGATACTAAATCAAATTCACGACCAAAGATATAAGGATGAAAAGCATTTGTTATAGCCCAGTGGACTGCTAGCATCTCTTTCTCATTGATATGCCATTTTCTTTCTTGATCAGAGAGTATTCTACTAGCATAAGCTACTGCTCATTCTTCAGTTTCATCTTGCTGTCCCAACACAGCACCAATTCCTCTGTCACTGGCATCAGTGCAGATAGTGAAATGTTTCTTAAAATCAGGATAACGAAGGGTAGGGTAAGATAGAGCTTCAGACTTAAGACTATTGAATGTTTCAGTACACTTGTTCATCCAAAGAAACTTGTTGCCACTTTTCCTCAGGTCCATGAGGAGAGCCGCCTTTTGTGAAAAATTGAAAATAAAGTGTCGATAGTATTGAATAAATATGAGAAAAGATAACAGTTCCTCTTTGTTTCGGGGCACAGGCCATTTCTGTATACAATCAATTTTACTGGGATTGGGCTTAATACCTTCTGGCGAGATGATGTGGCCTAGGAAAAGTACTGTCCATCGACCAAAATGACATTTTGCAAATTTTAAAATTAAGCCAGCTTGGATGCTCTCAAAATGAATTGGAATACACGATGATGTCATCAAGATACACCATGCGAAAATTCCAACAGTGCCAGCCGAGGACAATGTCCATTAATCGCTGAACTGTTGAGGGTGCATTACAAAGACCAAAGGGCATAACTGTAAATTCAAAAAGCCCTTTTCTACTAAAGAATGCTGTCTTTTCTTTACTGTCTTCCTCCAACTCCACCTGCCAATATCCATGAGAAAGATCTAGTGTATAGAAAAGTTTTGCATTTCCTAAAGCATCTAGAGTCTCATCAATTCAAGGAAGTGGATAAACGCCTTTCTTTGTGACAGCATTCAAAAGACAAAAATCAATGCAGGGCTGCCAGCTATCATCCTTTTTCTGAACTAAGACGAAGTTGGCTTGATAACAGCTGGGGGAATGCTGGATGACTCTAAACTGCAACATTTTTCCAACTTCCTCATCAATAATCTGCTTCTGTGCCTCCAGTATCTGACCTACTGGCGGCTCCTTTCCTGTGTTGATCTGGTGCTTCACTATGCCAGGCCGACCAATTTTTCCAGTCAATTTCCTGAACAAACTGGAATTTTTCTCCAACATCACCATGAGTTCCTCAATTTCCTTTTTGCTCAATATACTGTTGGTTTCAGCGGAGGATTCGAGTCTCTCGTGAAAATACGTTCCATGGTGACATCCCTCCCCCAAAAAATTTTCAGCCTCATCCATGGACGACCGGCTGCTTAGCTCATACACAGGCGTCTGTGCAGAACTCATATTAACTCCCTCTGGCATCAGACGCGACCCCTAAACTGCGGCAACTATATTGTCACCTCTCTGAACTCGGGTGGAAACATTTCTTTCTTCTAATGGAAGCAATGTTCCAAGTTCAAGCTCCTTTGTGCACTCAAAGGGCTTCTCTCCAAAATTTATCAACATGACAGGGATGCATCCACCTCTGACCTCTACAAGCGAGTTTGTGCTATGACAAGTCAATTGTTCTGATGGTAAAGTTCTACTCTCCATTACACTGATGTTTCCTTCTATACACTTGTCTACTGATCCATACATATACAAGATGCTGCTCGGAGGTATTTGAACATCAGCTTCACATGTAATTGAGCACGGGAATGATTTAGAGAAATCTTTCGAAACAAAAGGAACCTGAATTTCAGTGTAATTTGATGCGAAAAGGCGAATGCATTTTTGAGGTACATCAACAAGAATTTTTCCATCTTCCATAGCTTCTGCTCCCAGTAGAATTTCGTATGGTAAAGAGTCAACTAAGAGAAATGACGTTTGAAATATTTGAGAATTATTTCCACTAACGAGAGTAACACTTGTAAAAATTTCGCCCATTAATGGTATAAGATGAACAGATAAGCTTCTTATCATTGTGATATTTGTTGATCTGAGGACCAGATCTTCATCCAAACTTTGTAAGTGTGAAAATAAGTCCTTCCTCATGATATTGCATAGACTTCCATTGTCAACAAGGGTATAGCATTTTATCTTATTTGTACCCATGTGTACATAAATGATCGCATGTGGCTTAAAATTGGCATTCTTCACACCTGAATTTTGTTCAGTTGAGAAAGACCCAAAAGCTGCACTTTTACTTGATCCAGGTGCTGTCAGTCTCCCACCTGCATTTACAGTGTCACTTTGTGGAATTTGGTTTTGACCTCTCAAGGTGTTCAGGCATTGAAAAGCTCTGTGCCCAAATCCATTGCATAGGTAGAATCTGACCTTCACATTAACACTTTGATCAGATAGATTCGGACAATCCTTTTGAAAAGGCCCCATTCTATTACAGGTAAAACACTGAAGGCGCCCGGCATTATTGAGAATAGGTTGATCCCGTGATTGCTAACCCTGAGGAGGAGGATTCCCATATTTGAAGGGTTTCCTTGCATCAAAAGGAATTGCTTGAGATGAATTACGTGAATCAGTTTGAGCTGTAGGTGCAGCTTGAAAACGTTTCGTACTGGAAATGAGAAAATTACGTGGCTTAGCCAATTGTCTCAAAGACATTTTGTTTTCAGCATAGTTTATGGCCTCATCAAGTGAAGAACATTTTTGTTTTAAAAGTTCTAGATGAAGATTTTCATCAGTCAAGGCTTCAATAAAGATGTTGATCAATTCTGATTCGTCAAATCCTGGACGCTTGTTGATGTAAGCTTTTCTGGCTTTATCACGAAAATCTTTCGAGAAGTCCAACACAGATTCATCTGACTTTTGAAAATGATGACGCAGTTCATTTTTCAAATGATCAAAATGTTGTGAAGGAACGAGTTTAGAAATTAGTTCTTGTTTGAGTTTCAACCAGTCTTTTGGACGATCAAGTTCCAATGAGTCCAAAACAAATGCAGCTCGACCCTCAGTTAAAGTGATGACTAGCCAACACTTATATTCATCCAACCAATCAGAGATATGAGCAGCTCTTTCTAATTTGGCAAGCCACTCTAACAACTCTTCTGGAGATGAGCCATCACAACATTTAAATTGTCTAGGAACTTTGAAATTGCCTTTCTCTGCAGGATTAAATACCTACCATACTCTTTGAAAAAGATGAGATATAGTTTTCTCTTCCCACATCCTTTTCCAAAGCTACAGAAGATGAAGCTGAGCAAAGATTTGCTTTGAACAAACCCAAATCCTCAGGTTTTTCTCCAACTACTTCTTTTCCAAATTTTGATTTGCAAATGAAGCTTGGATATTCCTGATTGACTCACTTTGTACGTCTAGATGTTTGTAAATAGTGGAGATATGTTGATCTGTCTTAGAAAACAAATCATTGCAGAGAGCATCAAGTTTACCCAAAGAACCACGCATTTCCTTCATCTGTGACTCAAAATTTTGTTTCAACTCAGCAAAACTGGCGATGACTTCTGATTTACCTGACTTTCCCACCACATTTGTCAGATCTTCTATCTGAATCTGCATAGTTATTTTATGATCAAAGAATGACTGTTTAGTTGGCTCAACATTGTTTGGTTCAACTCTGTGGACTCGTTTAGAGCAGATATATCACACATTATACTCGCAAATTTCAACTCCAGATTTCTAATCGAATTACAAAGATCAACTCTATTGTTCTTGGATAACACTGCACGATTTTCGGATGCAACCTCTTCAACACCATGAGTTAAAACAGCATGATTATTTCCCAACTCTTCACTGGAATCTGATTCAGACTCTGAGAGATTAGGGTCATCTTGAGAAGATGCAGAAATCAAATTCTTTTTGTTTCCATCCTCTATCTCATTATCATTCACTGGTAGTTTAAAATAGAAGGCCTCGACATGCTTCACCTTTGTACTTTTTCTGGCCTTTCTGAGAATTTCTACGACAAAATTTTGTAATGTCATGAACAAAGCCCCAGGATCTTTCACGTCCAAAACCAAACCATACTCATCAGAGATCTTAGAGAACCAGAGTGAGTCTAACGGACGTTTTCTTAGCTGGGACAAAGAAATTTTCATAAGTTGCTTACCGATAGATGTCATTTTCTTTGGTTTTGATGTAAAATCCTCTCTGTAAGTCCTTTAAATCCAAATGCATCATAAATTTTAGATACACGTATAAATTCAAAATGCAGTTAATACACTGACTAAAATTGGTTTATGTGGAAAAAATAGGGGAATTAGGGAACAATAGGAAAATGTGGTGTAGACAATATGGAAATACAAAGTTGAGAAAAAAAAGAGCTAGAGCAGATGACCTATGACATTTGTTGTCTCACCATATTATGCATCGCCTCTGTCACATTATACGTTATACCATTGCTCGCCTTCCCAGATTGCCCCCCATGTTATGGTTTAGGTATGTGGGTGGTATTGTGCCTGGGTTCTAGCTACAAGTAGCGTTATGAGTTTGGTCTATTCCTGACCTCCCTCCAGCACACACAGTGGTCTAATGTGCAGCAAATTTACTAAAGAAAATGACTAACTTGAACATACACAAAATTGACCTACTGAACGAGAACGAAAAGAAATATGCATCCAAAAATACTTGACATAATATAAACAAAGTGGGCGATATGAAACAATAACAAAGATGGAGAAAAATAAGCTTATATTACAAACGAAGTACGTATAAGTACAAACGAAATTATAAACATTGGAAAAAGACGAAAAATGCAAATAATGAAAACATGGGTGGTCCAAAAATATACATGGTGTCTCAAATATCTTACATTTACACACCAGATAATTTTGTTGTGTAAAGTGAGTGCATTCATTGAATTCCTGGTGGTCCAAAACCCCATGGCCCAATAAATCACGAAAATATGCTTGTTTACACCCAGAACAATTTTTCGTGTGAAGTGACTGAATCCATTGAATTCCCAATGGTCGAAAATCTACATCCGCATATCTGCTTTACATTTCCGCTGATTAGACATTCTGTGGATGGCGGATATTTATCCACCCTCTTCTCTAAAGTCTGCCTTTCAGACATGCATTTCCGCCAATAAAGTTGCCAACTCTGGCAATGCATTCCGAAAATTTCGGACAAAATATCGGCAATCCGCAAAACATATTCGCTTTTTAGACATGGAAAAAGCGGATTCAGCATCCGCCGATTAGACATAAATATCTGCAAGAAAAGAGTGGATATTTATCCGCTGACAATATCCGCATCCGCAGATTAGACCATATCCGCATCCGCACCCAGATTCCGCCGATTAGTGATACCCAACATACGGGAGGCCAGAAACAACATTACAGTCGGACACTTCTGATTTTTCGAAAGACCACCATGAAGGCGTGAACTAGACTAAGAAAACTAAGTATGACAGGAAACGTATAATGTAGAATGCTGCTTATGTTGTGAAATCGTCTTTTAAAGTATATTTCCATGAGCCACGTTCAAAAATTCATATCCTGAACAAGTCTGTATAGAATGATCAGCATGTTGTGCGCGTGTGCCGTAATGCTTGTTTTTATAGTTGCGATTGTCCGATTTTTTATATGCGAACAAAAATCAAAAAAGATTTGCAGGAGCAAGCAGCAATAATTGCCAGATTCGGTGATACAACTTGGTGACAATAATGTTTGCGTCTATTTCAGCGCTTTCGACTTTCACTTTGTGTATGTTTCTTCCAATAAAAATTGTTTGGTTTTCCCTTACGGACACGCTGCCCTGTGTGACGTTATGGTTTGAAATGTGGAGCTACATCCAAATTCTAAGCCTTGCGGGTCATTATGTTGTATTATATTTGATCAAGGACAGTATGGCGCCAGCCAATTCCGTGCCTGACATTGTATAATTTAACAAAATCATGAAAAATCGATATTACCTCCTCGATCGCTTTTCGATGTTGTGTAACAGAGTATGTAAAGAAAGAATGAAATGAACTATAGTTTGTTTTTATAAAATGCTTCTAAATTGAAAAAAGACAAAAATCAACTGTGCAGCCAAAATCGCGTATACAAGGCTATAATTTAGAAGCATTTCAAGAAAAACAGACTATGCTAACAAAAAGAAAAAGCAGACAGGAAAAGAGTTTCAAAAATAAAAAATAGTTGCATAACAGGAAAAAGACGTTTTCTATTGAAAATGTCGTAAGATGCTACAGAAAGCATATGCATAAAGTGCAACAAATAAAAAATAGCTAATTACAGTTTTTTATTGAAATACTTGCAAATAATGAGAGTAGAAAGCAAGCACTATTTGAGACTTTCATTAAAGATTTTTTGCTGAACTGTATGTCGCATAGCGCCGAAAATCTGTGAGCACATTCATCATACTTTTAGCTGTATTTTGAAAAAAAATTCTTTAGTCAAAAGTTTGTGTTAACGATTTCAACAGCAGTGCTTATTTTTATCAATTTTTACTTTACAAGCAGTTCATAAAAACAGGCAAGGCAAAGCAGTTTTATTTCAATACAGAAAAGATAATGGACAAAACAAGTTATAGTGATGGATTCTTTTTAAAGTAAGGGAGTGAAGTAAAGAAAAGGGAAAAAATTGAACAAAAGAAAAAAGTTTGGCGCCGAGCTCTTTGGAGCCCGAGACATACAACTGCAATTTTTTAAAGCATAATTTACTATAACGTCGGATTTTTTCGGTTATTTTACAACCTTTGAAAAACGTGCCTTTCTACGCAAGTTCTGGCCATACACTTGAAAATTTGTTGAGTAGAGATTTTCGCTTTAATTTCCAAAGCTATTTTTATGAAATTTTCAAAAACATTTTTTCAAGAAGATTCGAGGTGGTACGCAAATACGTAATTCAAAAACTTTCAACCCCCAGAAGTGCATCCCAGGATCCCTGGAGAAAAAAATCTTTAGACCTGGTCATCATGAAGGGTTGGAATATTGTTCAGGAACGTGAAACAAAGATTTCTCTACAGCTATAAAAAGAAATTTAGATCTGAAGCTAACACACTTCCACGAGGAAATTCAGCTTCTCATACAGAGAGTTGTGATAAGTAAAAAATTAGTCCTATCTGAAAATCAGGTATTTGGTGTAACTTGATGCTTTTAGGAACGAAAATGATGTTCATTGTTTCTTAAAGTCAACACTGGCATTAGCTGCAGCAAGACAAAACTTGAAAATTTCCGATTTTTTTGATATTTGGCATAACACTCCTTTCAAGTATGCAGGTTTACGTGCGTCACGCATTGTGTTCTATAAATTCACCCGATATAAGGCGAATGGATCGGCTACAATTTACTGTAGCATTTATTAGTGTAAAGTGTGTATTAAGAATGCAGCAGTGTTTTAAACAACACATTTGGAAAGCAAGAGTTGTTATTTTTCCACAAAAATCACCGTAATGCAGAGCTCGGAAGTACCAAAATTTCTCTGCACAATAAATAGTTTACGCTTTCTTCTACCTGCCGAATAAGAATTACGAAAATTCATTTATTGCAAGAGAGTCGCAGGACCCGGAGTATGAATACTATCTCATAAGTGCATTTTCTGATAATTGCCACCTCTATTGTAGGAGAATCATACTTTGATTCATTTCAAAAATGAGACATCAGGACAACTTTCGAATGGTGAATATCTAGGTGCTCTCTTGCATAAAAAATAAGATTCGCATAGCTACAGTACCCCAAAGTTGGGAATTTTTGTATTTTTTAGAATTTTTCTGTTTATTTTACGAGACTTGAGATGTATCGGCCTAGGCATGAACTAACTTCATGGTTGAATCTTCATTAGGTGCAAAATACAATGCCCTACAGTGGTATTAATTTTTTTCCTTTCCAGTATTTTACACATTTTCGCAAGTTTTAAAATGTCAAAAATTAAACGATAAAAATGATTAAAAAGCTGGGGTCGGTTTTATCAGAGCGACTTAAGCTCCAGCTGAGCTTTAGCTTAAGAGCTGTAGCTTAAATCTATATTTTATGTAGCTTAACTGATGCAGACAAAACATATCGAGAAAGTTAAGCTGCGGCTGAGTAGTGGCTTAAAGTTAGCTTTTGGCCCCAGCCTGTCTCTAGACTGTCGTTCCTCTCGTCATTCGGGTCTTGGGGGTTAAATATGACATAAAATCGCTAACTATTCTGGTCAATAAATTTCGATTTGCAATTCTCTCCATCAACAAAAGCTGTTTTTTCTCGAAGTTCTATATTTCAGATTCGATGCGTTTAAAGTATTTGAAATGGACATGAAAAAAAACAAAGCATCAGACTTGGAGCAGCCGCCTTGGAATAAATCACTTTCCACATTCAAATTCGGGTCATAATGTCGAGTAGTTCATAGATCTCTGCTTCATCTTCCTCACATAAATCGTTGACTTCCGCAGGACAGCAATAGACTCCTTGGTCATCACAGAGAAAACTTGCTTCCAATGACCAGAACCTTGCAACTTGTTGCAATGTTAATTAATCTTTGAAAACCGATAATTTTTTGCATCAGTCTGTATATCATTTTAACGTCAAACTCTTGTTTGAGACGAATTACTTCATCCAACTTTCTCGGTAGACACTTTCTTTCTTTGCCGTGAACATTTTAGATGTTCCTTTGCTTTTTTGTGCTCATCCCTATATCCAACAACATCTGTGCTCCCTGCAATGTTGAAGATTTGTAATGCTTCTTGAAGATGTGGGACTAATAGCGTCAAACGGACTGCTTCATAATAAATGCATCAACTCAAGAAAATTTATCCAATGCGCGACGGTTTTTGGCGGAGACAAAGGTACAATCTTAATCCAAAGTTCACTCAAATATCCTGCATTGTAGAAGATTTGGGCACTCAAAAATTAAGGAACATGTAGAACGCTCAAACAAAGCAGAAGCAGCTTCTGCAAAAAAAATTGATGAAGGAATTCATTTAAAACAAAACTTTGATGCTGAAATGCAATCCAGACTCACGCGCCAAAATTGACAGTTATCTAAGGAGGAATTTCTAACAGTGCTACAACTTGCAAGTTTCTAGTCAGGGAAAGCAAGTCGAATCGCCTTCCTGAAGACAGACTTACTGAAGCAGACGATTTATGTAAAAATATGAAACAAAAGCTATGAATAGCTTAACAATATATGACCTGGAGTAATTTACTACAAACCGATTTGCCCCATACGCTTGAAATAACGTACCTGCTAAAGCAGTACTGTAAATATATAGCATACTGTATGTGATAAACATTTATTAAATGTTATTCATTTTCGTATTTTATCGTCTCAAGGGTGTCTGGGATTCACACTCAAACATTCCTATAAAATTACGTGAAGTACTTTATTTTGATCCGTTCACACCCGGGTAGCCCAATTAAGATGCCCCAATTAATTTGCACAAACGGCAGCTGGTCCCCTAGAACCTACACTAAACTACACATTCCACAGCTACTGTAATCCCCCGTAAAAATCGTAAACAACACCTGCACACAGTAAAATATGTAAAAGCCCCACCAGACAGTAGTCTCAAGTGTAACGGTAGCGACGGCCCCACAAAACATGTGTATACATAGAAACGGATACAGGAAGCATGCACAGAAGCACAGAGGTGTGGCCAAGCCCACCGTAGAAAGCAAGCGAAGCAAGAAAAGCATACAGTACCAGGAAAGCATTAGAAGGCGTAACTAAGAAAGCATAAAAAGCTTAGCAGGAAGCGACGATTGGCGGAAGAAGATGGACAGAAGCACGACCTCCCACAATGCCCAGGGAGTGGCCAAAAAAACGTCGTATAAAAGAAGAAGCAAAGCGTGATTTTTGTTATTGTTGGTTAGAATTTTTGGATATCGAATTCGTGGTTTTTTTAAACAGCGCTTGTCCCCGTTTTTATATTTGCAAGCAGCCATTTGTAGGAAAGCAACTTAAACCGAGGCCCCCGTTTGTTATTATAAATCAAGACGCGTTTTGTATTGTCGTATCGACGTCTCAAGCAGCTGTCCATCATCCTTAGCGGTATCGCCGTATTGTACGCCCGCGCCCCCTTTGTTCCCACCGTAGTGACTGTTGGTTAAAAGTAAAGTACCTCACACAAATCTGGTCGTTACATATTTTGGTGACCGTACCATACCGTTAACCACTGGAACTCCCTGCCCCCAATTAGGTGTACTCTTATCCGGGCGTTTAGAAGCATTAGATAATACAGTAGTAATCATTTCCTACAGTAAGACAGTATTCGTAGAAAGCAAACTGGAAATCCCCTCCAACGAAACATTAAGCAATACATTTGAACGAATACAGCATGAAGCGAAAATTGAAGCATTTAAGCAGAAATCCCAACGTAAACCAAGAATGACCCACCAAACGCAAGATCATTTAGGAGAAATCGTCAGAGAGCAGATAAACGATTTATTTTCGGAACATTTTCGTACCCTACGCACACAATTGAATCAGAATACAGTAAACCCTACCCTAATAGATGATCTAAGAACTGCAAACATTCGTAATAACATGACAAATAATTTTTACGCGAAACCTACAGTATTCATGGGTGGCTTGACCCAACATTTTGGTGAATGGAACAAACCTTTAGAACAATTCATGGCACTCCAAGGTATGAAAGATACAGACATACAGTTAAAGTTGGCATGTTTAGAGATTCATTTAGGAGGAGCCGCGTTAGCAAAATTCAAAAGTTTAGCAAATTCCGAAAACCCTCCCCACACATACGAGCAGTATAAAGTAGCATTACAGGCATTTTCCCAAACAATAGAGATAATGAGCTACACCAACAATTTTTACGCGAAAGAAAACAAAAGCGTTCAGAAACAGTAACTGAATTCTTATTTGATCTAGAACATCTCGCAACCCTCGCCTACCCTAACTTTAACACAGACGCATGAGAAATGATCATAAAACCCCTCTTTGTAGAAGGCATGCAAAACGAAATCAGGGAAGCAATTAAGTATAGACGCTTCGCGACTCTAAAAGAAATGTCAGACGAAGCAGCTTACATTGAACAGCAAATCCTTAGAAATGATCTAACGCCCTTCCCTTTATACCCCCAAAACCCGAACCCATCTTTTCTCTAACCAAAAATACAGACCAACAGGACCTTTTGCATCAGTTAGAACAACGAGTAAAAGATTTACAGTTGCAGATCAAACAAAAACCTCAACCCCCACAACAGAGTAGCTTCAACAATTTCAGTAACAACACTTACAGTAGGAATAATGCTTACAGGAACAATACCACCCCTAGGCAACCCACATGCTTCCAGTGTGGACAAATTGGACACGTAGCTCGTAATTGTAAATCAGTAGGCACCTGAAAATCATGTGAAATCTGTTTCCGTAATAATCACAGTACGCGTGATTGTAAAAGCCGATGCATCTACTGCTCCCAAACAGGACATAGATCTGATAACTGCCTTTCAAAACCCTACTCAAATTTTCAATGTTTTCTATGCAAGCAGAGAGGTCATACAAGCAGGTACTGTCCGAATCAGCAGAGTCCTAATATTCAAAATTGCATTGAGTACAGGCAACCCCAACCCCTCATGGACATTGATGACCCCACATTTTACTCAAAATTACCCGCCATAACTAACGGCCCTCAGACTACTTTAGGAACAATTATGCCCACTACCCACCGCCGTAGTGACGAATACGTCCTCAACCTGGACGTACCCGATTGGTGCGCCATGTCACCACCCCCCACGCCTGAAGCCGCAAAAATTGAAAAATCGCCACCCACCATCCCCGTAGGCTACAAGATCCCCCGCAAGCAAGACACCAGGTCGCCCACCGCCCCTGAAACCCCATCGAAAGCAGGCTGCAACTTGTTGTCCCTTCTCCACGGCCTGACCCCCGAACCATACCAATTTGGCCCCCGCTAAACACTATTACCAATCCCCACAAGTAAGCAAATCCAAACCCCATCCCATGACTCAAATTCTAAACTTTTACAGAATGTTCAAATTGCAAACAGGCCACCCCCTCAGCCCAAAACTGAACAACACCAAAAGCGGCCATGCCAAACCGGCCAGCACGAAAACATACAGTGCCCCGCCGCCTCCACTAAAACATTCTATTGGCCGATGTTTTGTATTTTTCTTTGTATAATAATCCCCACATCGTGTAGTGCCCAATTTCAGATGTGTGGAACTTCATTGAGCAGTCACTCAGTCAGCATACCAAAACTTGTGTCATGCATGCCCCCTTCCACAGCAGACAAACCCGTACAGACATTCGGAAAAATCTATATCCCCTCCACTAAACCTCACATAACAGATGCATACAAATGCAGTGTTCACAAACGGAAAATTTGTACTAATACAGGATTTTTTGGCTCAAAAGGTATTGTCTTCGACCAAACCGAAATGCAAAATCTAACCCCACATGTTTGTAAGGCAATCGTCATAGACAAAGAACACAACGGTCAAAAATTGTACGAAACCCAACCAGGATTTTGGTCAACAAACAACTCCCTAAACGTAGAATATACATGGTGTTGTACAGACCACTGTACCTCGGTCACTAACGTCATCATAGAAATAGGACAAATAGCATCTTGGAATGGAAAATCTATGACAGGTACATTAGGTGACCTAGGGTCATGCAAACCGACATCAGGTCATTGTGTCACAGCTGACGGATCCATTATCTGGAATGAAACAGCATTCGAAAACTTATGCCCTTTCGAATACAAAAATACACATCCCATCAAACTCACCCAAACCCACATGATAATACAAGAGCTACAAGGTGCATTCTCGGTTAAAAACACACTCTTTTCAAACCCCAATTGCCCAGAAATCCAAGACAGCATTCAAACTGAACAAGGCATTATTGTACAATTAGACAAAAGCACACCACATGGTAATGCATTTTTTACCCCAAAAACCAACGAAACCCATACTACACTCTATGATTTTGATGATTTTGAACCCATTAACGTGAAACTGAACTATCTAGCAGACAAAATCCAGGAATTCGAAATTCAAAATTTCAAAAACGTATGGAATGAATTATGCAGACAGGCACAGCGTCACCTTGATCTCGTATAGCAAATTTTTCGCCTTGATGCAACCCTTGGGGCGCGTGCATTCCTACAGCGAACCGACATCATAGCAGAATTCACAAAAGAAGCCCTCACAGTCTGGCCCTGCAAGCAGGTAAATGCATTTAAAATCTTTTACAACCACAAAATCAACCAAACATCCTACAAACTGTTACCCATCCTCGTAGGAACCGAACTCATGTTTTCAAATCCAGGAGGCAACGATTTGACCCCTTTTTCACAAACCGTTGACTGCCATCACATGCATGTAGCCCTTTACAAACAGAACAATACATGGGTCAGTGAAACAGGATCCCCCCACATCACAAATTTACCCTTAGAAATCGTCTGGAACCAAAATTTCTCCCTTTTTCATTTTAATACACCTGCCATTTTCCATGATCAACTTGCAACTATTTCAACCAACTTACTCTTTTTGAAACAATACATTTACAAAACTCACACACCCAAAAACGTTGTTAAAAAACTCGTCAATTACACTGCCCAAATGTCTCTCAATTCCGATACAGTTTACAACATGATCTCAGGCACTGGCCAAGCACTTGGAAATACCCTCTCTGGCGCCGGTCAAGGCATAGAACATGTAATAACTGGTACCACCCAAAGTCTCACAGACGGATTAAACAATTTACTCAAAGGACCCCAGCAAATCATTATCAATCTAGCCGTTATTACTGTAGTTATTGCCGGTGTCTTTTATTCTTTTCTCATTCTTCGAAAATATTTCCCCTCTCCCAAGTATCATGCCACAAATGAACATGCGTACGAAATACCATCACACAACAGACATTTACATGAGACCATTCCCCCATCATTCGGCCATGCTCTCCTAGAATTAGCTAATCGTCGTGGGGCACAAACGCAGCAGAAATACATCCTTGTCGATATTGATACCCCCCAAACTCCTGCAATCGAACTCATTAATCAAATTCATCAATCTGGATCAAACAAGCCACCCCAGAATGTACCTGAGAAACATACCCCTCACATCTCGATCACACTCAATGGCAAGCTAATTACAAAAGGCATGATTGACACTGGAGCAGTATACTCCCTCATTGATTCACGAATCGCTCAAATTTTACAGTTAGACATGAAACCCCCGCTAGTCCAAGCAAAAGCAGCAAATAATCTCCCGATTCACTTTGTAGGCACCACTTTTGTCACAGTGACAGCCCAAACAATCCAGGAAACAATCATGGTCCATGTCCAAAAAGATTGCACAGCAGACATCCTTCTAGGCAAAAACTTTCTCGGTCGATTTTCGGAATATACTATCAACAATCAAAAGTCCCAGGTAAAATTTGGCAATATCATACTATCCTGTGATGGCCTAGAATATAGCCCCCTTTCAACCCGTGGTGGAACCTATCTAGACGAGAAATTAGAATTACCACCCCGTACAGTAACTGAATTTACTGTCCCCTTGCCCAAATCGTACTTACAGGTCAAACAGCTTGAATTCACCCCGAAACCCAGAGGGAATCCTAAAGTCCATTTTGCAGCCTGTATCTCTGAAAACCAAAACAGTCGCATACGCATATCCGTCCTAAACACACAAGAAACAGCCCAAATTCTTTACCCTGGAACATGCATTGGTACAGTCTCCTGTTACATTCCAAAACAAAATGCTCCCACTAACGTAACCCCCTCCACGCAAAACCAGCCCAACCATTTTGATACATTCACATGGCTAAAAGAAAATGTTAATTCAACCTCCACTGACCTGACAGAAGCAGAAAAAACTCAACTCCTAGGCGCCCTATCGAAGTATCCTACATTATATGCTAAATCCAAAATGGACGTAGGTAGAACCACCCTTGTTTCACATACAATTGACACCAATGGCTCCCAACCCATACGTAGACAACTTTATCGGACTTCCCCAAAAGAAGAGCAAATCATACAAGCAGAAGTTGAGCAACTCGCAGCAGCAGGTGTCATAAGCCAGAGTAACTCTCCATGGTGCACCAACACCGTTTTAGTCCCCAAAAAAGACGGAGGCCATCGTTTATGCATTGATTTTAGAGGCCTCAATAAAGTAACCAAAAAAGATACATACCCCTTGCCCCGCATAGACGAAATCCTCAACACCCTGCGTGGAATGAAATATTTTACGTCCCTTGACCAATCCAATGCATATTATTCCATTCCCATTGCACAAGCAGACAGAGAAAAGACTGCATTCAATTGCTCAGCCGGACAATATCAATTCAACTATCTCCCCTTTGGTCTGACCAACGCTCCAGCCACATTCCGAAGGTTAATGAACGTTATTCTTTCGGGTTTGCAATGGAACACATGCCTTGTATATCTCTACGATGTTTTGGTATTCGCAGACTCCCATGCCCAAATGCTGGAACCTTTAGACACTATTCTTGCCCGATTCTCCCAAGCAGGCCTCAAACTAAACATACAAAAATGCAAATTCTGCCAGCCCCAAGTCCAATACTTAGGCCACGTGATTTCTCAGCAAGGCATTTCACCAGATCCCCATAAGGTACAGTCCATTTATGACATACCCACACCCAAAAGCTCAAAAGAAGTCAAATCATTCCTTGGTCTACCCTCTTATTATCGTAGATTCAATCCGAACTGCTCCCAAATATCTAACCCCCTAACAGCCCTACTCAAAAAGAATTCCGAATTTTCCTGGGGCCCCGAACAGCAAAACACATTCACCAAGCTAAAAGAATTACTCATTCATGCCCCAATACTGCAGCATCCCGATTTCACAAAACCATTCATTCTGCAAACTGATGCCTCAAAACTCAGAATCGGCGCCATTCTCAGTCAGCTAGATAGTAAAGGTCAGGATCGCCCCATTGCTTTTGGGAGAACCCGCAGAACGCAACTACCCAATGACTGAGTTGGAAACCCTTGCAGTAGTAGAGTTTGTCAAGTATTTCCGCCCCTACCTTTTCCAGCAACATGTTATTGTACACACTGACCATACAGCAGTTCAGGCAGTATTAAAAAAGGAAAACCCATCCCCTCACATTGCCGGTTGGGGATTAGCCCTCTCTGGTATTCAGCTAGACATTCCACCTAAGAAAGGCACTGCTAACCGCAACGCAGATGCTGTTTCTCAATTCCCCTCACAGACAGCGAAGCAATCCTTTGATATTGAGCAACTAGAAACCCGCCCTGAAATATCAACCATAAATTCTGTTCTTGAGGCTGAAGCAACTGAACAAGAAGAGCAGTAGAAAAATTTTGCCGAACTCCACAGTACTGATCCAACTGTCAAAAGTATTTTAGCAAAAATCGCCCAAAAACACCCCCTTACTCTGATCAAATTCGCAGTACATCAAAACATCCTCTTCCGTATAGTCGACAAACAGCCAAAACTATACATTCCCAAGTCACAAGTCCAGCATCTCATTGCCTCGCATCATGACAGCAAATTCACAGGTCATTTTGCTGCCAGGAAAACTTTACACTTACTCAGACAAAAATATTTTTGGCCCCGAATGAGCCATGATATCAAATGCTACTGCAAAACTTGCCACCCATGCCAGACACAGAAAGCCCTCCGACATAAAATACATGCAAATCTCGTACCAATTCAGCCGACTGGCCCATTTGATCGAGTCCGTGTTGATTGCATGGGACCATTACCCCTCACTGAAGACGGCAACCGATTCATTGTCGTTTTCATCCACTATTTCACAAAGTATGTAGAGGCATTCCCGACCCCTGACATCACTGCAGCCACTATCGCCAAGTCGTAACTAAAATTGTTTGCCGTCATGGGTCCCCAAAAATCATCCATTGTGATCCTGGCTCCAATTTTGTATCTGATCTCTTCTCACGGATAACTAGTTTATGCAATACTCAGAAAATTCATACCATCCCATACCATCCCATTGCCAATGGGGAAGTTGAGCCTTGCAACCAAACTTTAGCCACCCGTATCCGCATGTACATCAATTCACATCACACTGATTGGGATACTTATCTCCCATATGCCGTTTTTTCAATCAACCTTCATAAAAATGATCGCACTTCATATCCCCCATTTGAATTACTCCACGGTAGGCAAGCTAATCTGCCATCAGACGCAGCCTTAAACTTTTTCCCCACGTCCTACATGGTTGATTTAGATGATTATGCCCTTCATGTAAAATTGCACTTTACACAAGCACTCTCAACCGTGCAGAAAAGTTTACAAAAAGCCCAAGACCACTATACCCGTCAGTATAACAAGCATGCTCAGAACATACATTACAAGGCAGGTGATCTTATTCTGTACAAAAATCATTCATGTAAACAAGGGTTGACTCCCAAATTCCTCCCTCGCCAAAACGGGCCCTATACAGTTCACCATTTCATGTACCCCAACATTACACTCAAACACCCCCATAAGAATATCACATTTACAGTGCATGTAAACGAGACAACCTCTTTCTACCCTCCAAAAGCACCCAGCGAAACTGCCCCCACCCCTCCTCAACCTCGAAAACCCTTAACGAGGACGTTCAACTCCTGAAGGAGGGAAATGTAACCTACCTGCTAAAGCAGTACTGTAAATATATAGCATACTGTATGTGATAAACATTTATTAAATATTATTCATTTTCGTATTTTATCGTCTCAAGGGTGTCTCGGATTCACACCCAAACATTCCTCTAAAATTACGTGAAGTACTTTATTTTGATCCGTTCACACCCCGGTAGCCCAATTAAGATGCCCCAATTAATTTGCACAAACGGCAGCTGGTCCCCTAGAACCTACACTAAACTACACATTCCACAGCTACTGTAATCCCCCGTAAAAATCGTAAACAACACCTGCACACAGTAAAATATGTAAAAGCCCCGCCAGACAGTAGTCTCAAGTGTAACAGTAGCGACGGCCCCACAAAACATGTGTATACAGAGAAACAGATACGGGAAGCATGCACAGAAGCACAGAGGTGTGGCCAAGCCCACCGTAGAAAGCAAGCGAAGCACGAAAAGCATACAGTACCAGGAAAGCATTAGAAGGCGTAACTAAGAAAGCATAAAAAGCTTAGCAGGAAGCGACGATTGGCGGAAGAAGATGGACAGAAGCACGACCTCCCACAATGTTCAGGGAGTGGCCAAAAAAACGTCGTATAAAAGAAGAAGCAAAGCGTGATTTTTGTTATTGTTGGTTAGAATTTTTGGATATCGAATTCGTGGTTTTTTTAAACAGCGCTTGTCCCCGTTTTTATATTTGCAAGCAGCCATTTGTAGGAAAGCAACTTAAACCGAGGCCCCCGTTTGTTATTATAAATCAAGACACGTTTTGTATTGTCGTATCGACGTCTCAAGCAGATGTCGATCATCATTAGCCGTATCGCCGTATTGTACGCCCGTGCCCCCATTTGTTCCCACTGTAGTGACCATTGGTTAAAAGTAAAGTACCTCACACAAATCTGGTCGTTACACTTTTGTATATATGTCCACTCCCAAAGCTTTATTATCCTTTAATCTGAAATAAACATAAAATTTCAAGAAAAGCTTACTTTCATTTTTGTACTTGCTTAAAATTTATCGACTAGAGTATCGCAGTTTTTTTTGTAGATTCAGCATTAAATTTTCTCATTTTTTCACATGAACTTTTGTTATTTTTGGTAGGCATCGAGGAAACATCATCAACTATACACTTGTCACATTAACTGAAATTGGGAGCCATGTCACATTAAGTAGATTGATGATCAGTCACATTGATGGGAAAACCCATACCGTATCCCATAGGTAATACGGCCGTAACACTGCAAGTGACATGCTGTGACCCCGTTGGGTGGCTCCATTTATGGTTTCAGTTCAGGAACCTAACCCAGCTGGTACTACCACAGGTAAACCTATGATGTACCTCGGCCTTGTCCTTGGGTTCAGCTGTAGAATAATGGAACACGCGGCCGGGTCAGGGGTGCCAATCCCTAGTCCTCATTCACTGAGAATGAGGGATGGTGCCATTCGTAGAATGGCGTATTGTAGGGGACCCGATTGTTAACCTAAATCCTCTTATTGGCCCTGACCTTAAGGGTCTGAGGGCTTTCTCAAATGAGGGTACTTCCAAGGGAAAACTAGCTTAGGGGAGATTCCCACAAATATACCCTCAACAATAACAACCCCTGAGAAGACTCACTAAATCCTCTTCTCAAAGTACTCCGTACTGGGCGAGGGGTTCTAGGGTCAAAGCGTGAGGTCCTACGGATGGCGAAGAACGGGTACGGGGATCCGAGCGATTCGGCGTGGGGTAATGCGGCTGCGGGTTGGCAGGCGGCAGTATCAAACGTTTCCTCGGGGAGGACGATGGGGTTCTTGATCAACCGCGATGGGGGTGAGCTCCTATGGTCGGGTTACTGTAAGTGGCAACGTAAAAGAAGGCCGGAGGCGAGAATATGCAAATTTATTCAACAAGCGGCGAATGCAGTTGACAATATAACAATATAATAATAATTGACGAACGGCAAATGCAAAAATGCAGGCTAAAAAGACGCAACAACGAATTAGGCCCAGAAATGAGAGACAAACTAACAAAACATGCCCTTTTAAAGGGCTCCATAAACTACAGTATGCCTTGGGCGGAGTTAACACTCCCCAAAGCTAACTTCTGCAGGGGAAATCGTTGCAGAAGATGCCTATGGTCACATAGACACTTTCCAGTTCACAACATTAAGCATTGGGGTGAGTTTTCACTCTCCATGCTTAACATAGGAACGTCAACTAGTGAGAATTTCAAACTAGTCGTTTCACATTGTGAAATGTCGCTAGTTGTTACTGATAAGAGGTGCAGGTTGTGCTCCAATTACAGCCATGAGCTCGGAGAGCTTATCTCTAACCGAAATTCTTGACTAGTGGGTACATACCGTAGTCTACCTGTGCGATAGATAATAATAAATCGAAATGGAAATAAAATGTGCACAAATGAAACAGAAACGATCCATAAAAAGTACACACATAAATAACATGTAAAAATTATAAAAACGAAATGCAAAATTGATGCAAATTACTGTAACACAAAACGTGATGAAAAACATAATGAAAAATTGTGATGTGAATCACGTGACGTTGGACGAAATTTGACGGCACGTGACACGGCGGTCCTTCGAAAAAGGGCGTCCTCGTCCTTGTGTATCAGGTGCGGCATGTCCGTGGAGGTCAAAGGTTCAGGTGATGGTGATGGCGGGCGGTCGATGGTCCAGTGGTTTTTCGGTGCGCTTTGGCTTGTAGAGTTATGTCAATGGTGTGTGAAGTTGCTGACATCAATTGGAGATGCATGGAGTTGCTGACGTCAATTGATCCATTTGGTGAAGTTGCCAATTGTCAATTGATTTGTGAAATCTGTAACGAGACTAAGAGAAAAATTTTAGGGGCGAGATATAGGCTATGGCACGGATGCGCCTGTGATATGAGGCAATACCCTAGTTTAGATGCATTGATCGCTGCTCATTCTCTTCTTTACACTGCTGTTCCAGCATGGAGCAGGAGCAGGTATTCCGTGAGGGGCACGGCGGTCCTTCGAAAAAGGACGACCCCGTCCGTAAGATCTAAAGAAGAGAAGAGCCAATTGATTAAGGGTCAGAGACCTCTGCATCAAGATGTGGGTCAATGAGATCTTGTGTAAAATCCCTGTTTGTTGATGGAATCAACAAAGGTGCCGTCTCGATTACCTGTGAAGTGGAAGGTATCTCCTCTACTTCAGTAGGCTGATCAGGTGACACGTAGCGTCTAGGCTGATTGACATGCATAGTATCTTCTTGATTTGTCTCAAGCCGAATGGTGACATTGGGATATGCCACATTCGTTACAAAGTAGGGCCCATCATAAATGGGCAGCAATTTAGGCGTCAGACCACGTTTGCCAGTGGGGCCCAGTTTGAGCACCTGGTCACCAACTTTGTATGAGACATCTCGTGCCATGGGATCGTAAGACCTGGCATAAGCCACCTGTGATCTCTCAATTCGGCTCTGGATCAAGATCAAGGCATTTGTAAAATGCCGTTTGACCTCCATATCATAAGTAGAAACATCTATGATATGGGCCGGAGGGTTGAATGAGAGCACGGCATCAACAGGTAGTATGGGCGTATGACCATAAATGAGCTCAAAGGGTGAATATCCTGTGGACTCATTCATGCTTATGTTGACAGCGAACACAGAATATGGCAGGTGTTCATCCCAATCAGTATGACCTTGATGGACATACATACGTAGCCATGTAGCTAGCGTTTGATTAGCTTGTTCCACTTCTCCGTTTGTCATCGGGTGATAAGCGGTGGAGTGGATTTTCTTAGTTGAACAAATGGCAGTGATTTCAGTCATCAGTCTGAACCTGAAATCAGTACCACGATCAGACTGAAGAATCTGCGGTGCCCCATGTCTGCAGACAATTTGTGTAACAAAAAGTCGTGCTATGGTTTGTGCAGTAATGTCCAGAGTAGCGAAAGCTTCAACCCATTTGGTAAAGTAGTCAATAAAGACTACAATAAAATGGTTTCCACTTTCACTAGTGGTCATTGGTCCCATACAGTCGAAACCGACTCGATGAAACAGTCCCATAATGGAGATCAGTTTCAGAGTTGCACGGGTCTTTTGTCTCGCGGGTTTATTCCATTGGCAAAGATCCCACCGCTGACAAAAGGACTTGACGTCCGCACTGAGGGAAGGCCAGTGGTACCTGCGGGCTGTAAGCCTCGCGGTAGGTTTTGCACCAAAGTGTCCAGCAAGAATGTCATTATGGTGAGCCTCAATAATGGTAGTAACCATTGATCGAGGAATGACAATCTTGTTGGACTCACCTGTCCACTTCTGAAGGATGTTATCCAACAGGTGGTAGCCATTAACATCATTCTGGTCACTGTAGGGTTTTAGTGACCTAAGAATGGAGGCTAATTCCAGATCCTCAAATTGAGCTGCAAGAAGGTCATGGTGCTGCGCATCCTGCGATATCTCTGCATAAGACTCGGACCTCGCCAGGCGCTGTGCACCATTGGTGGTCCTTTGGGATGATCTCGTCAGGCGCTGCACACCATCGGAGATCATTTGAGATGTTCTCGCCAGGCACTGAGCACCATCAGAGATCATCATAATTTCTCCCTCAGGTCTGTATAGGCGAGTATCGTTGATACTCTCCCCGGCAAGGGAATTAGGATCAGGAAGGCCTGATAATGCATCAGCATTACCATTGGACCGACTTTTCACCGCCGAATTGTCAGTTTGGATTCAGCTAACGCGAGGCCCCATCTGGCTATCTGGGCTGAAGGGTTGGGTTTCTCCAACACAGCCTTAACAGCATATGATCAGTCTGAACGACCACCTCATGTTGAAAGAGGTAAGGCCGAAAGTGCTTGATGAAATGGACAACAGCGAGATTCTCCAACTCCGTAAAAGTGTGGTTCTTCTCAGCTGCCATTAACCCTCTACTGGCGTACTCCACAGGATGGTCGTATCCATTATCATCTAACTGGCTCAGAACTGCTCCTATTCCTGAAATACTTGCATCAGTTTGAAGTATGAAGGACTTCGTAAAGTCGGGATGGCGCAGAACAGGAGGGTTCATCAACAGCCTTCGGAGTTCGTCAAATGCCGCTTGCTGAGGTTTTGACCACAGGAAGGTAACTTCCTTCCGTAGGAGCTTGGTCAGCAGCTCGCTGAGCCGGGCGCAACCAGGGATGAAACGCCTATAATAAGACACAAGACCAAGAAAAGACTTGATATCTTTGGCGTTCTGTGGAATGGGTAGATCCTGGACGGCAGCCAATTTGACTTTATCCGGCTCTAGGCCCTTCTGTGAGATACGGTAACCTAGATATTTCACCTCAGAGTGTGAAAACTTGCACTTGCTCAGTCTGAGCTTCATTCCACCCTGACGGAGAGGTGTAAACACATCCATCAAGCGCTCAAGCATCTGGGTGTGAGAGTTCCGGAACACCAAGATGTCATCAAGATAGGTCAATGCCATGCGCCACTGCAATCCCGTGAGAAGCAGGTCCATGAGACGTTGAAACGTCCCACGTGCATTGCAAAGACCAAAAGACAGATAGTTGAACTCGTAAAGTCAAATAGGCGTGTTAAACGCCATTTTCTCCTTGTCTGGGTAACTGAATTTTCTCCTTGTCCGGGTAACTGAACCCCCAACTTGTGATCCAGGAGTGAGAAAACTGCTCCTGTATCAATCAGAGCTTTGGCTTCCACCCAATTGTTCAGTAGAACCTTGATATGAGGGGTCCTCCTTTCAGTGGGGTAGAAGGCTGACACCACGTGACCTGGGTCAGGTATGGATTCGTCAAAACGAAATTTTTCCAATGAAATTGAAACGTAAAATGAAACGAAATTCAAGACTTCGTTTTTCTTTCGCTTCGTTTTGACGGTGCTTCGTTTCTCGTTTCCTTTCGTTTCTTAATGGCCCGAGCTAAAAATAGCACAGAGAACGTAACTTTTTATGCATGCAATTTTTGTCATAAGTTGCAAAGAGCAGCCTATAAGAAGTATATAACAATTCTTATACACGATGATTGTACGCGCATAGCCGTCCCACTGCTGCTGCACAGCAACTAAAAAGGTCAACTGTCCACTACCATAATCTGATCATCAACATATATATATGGAATACTGCAGTGACTGTTATGCAAAAGCCGTAAATAATAATTGCATGTCACACAGCAACCTGTCACTGACTGTCCGACCTGTTGTCACCTTCCTGCTTTGCCAACATATGTCATAAACATCATTTTTTGAACTTGATACAAGTAAATATTAAGCTTCCCTATTAAATTTTTCTCATAAAGTGTAAAGAAAAAACATCTACATCTAAAAAAGATAAAGAAAAACAGGATTAATGAAAAATAAACAAGAGGAAAGAATGGAAAGGAAAATAAAGTAAAGTAATAATTAACAAAGTCAAATATTTCAAGAGAAAATTACTTAAATAAAAACAAAAAGCGAGATAAACGAATCAGTGAACACGTACAAGAGCAATAAGCGAATGAAAGTGACAAACAAAAGAGTTTAAAGAAAAAGGAACAAGCAGAAGGAGGAAAAAAAACAGTAGAGTACGTGCAGAAAAATGCACCTAATTGTAAATATTGACAAAGAATCGATGTTTCTTATTCTTTTTTTTAACTGGGTCATTTAGTTTCATTTCTTATTAGTTTATCATCATCCTGGTCTCGCCACTACTCATTGTGTAATAATGTCCCAATCAATTCATTTTTTAAGCATTGAATTTCATGGCAGAAGTGAGACTCTTACCTGTATGGTGGACCAGAATGACCATCCCATTATCTCGACCGTCCTGTCACCTCAAGCCTACGGTTACCTTGACTGTCCTGTTACCTTGACTGTACATTTCTTCAAAATACAGCAAAACAAAATGAAACATAACAAAATATAAATGAGGAATAAAATTAATTCAATTTAATTAAGGAAACAAATAACAAACTATAAAATGCTAGTAATTACAATCACGTAAAATAGTACAAAATATTATAATTGCGGAAAAAAAGGAAATCAAATAGAAAAAAGAAGAGAGAAAACAAACAAAGATATAGACGAGGAAAAGAGTGAATAGAAAGAAAATGTAGAAAAACAAAGAAGAAACTTTTAAAAAGCAAAAAAATGCAATGAAAAATAATAGAAAAAAGGAACGTGGATGAGAAAGAAGATGACGACAGAGAGCAAAAGAAGAAGCCAAAAAAAGAACAAAGAAAAAATAAATACGACAGTCTAAAAAACAAAAAGAGGAAAACTAAGAATAGGATATAGAAAAAAGGAAAAGGTACCAGACAGAAAAAGGGGGAAATTATGATGTATCCGAAAAACGCCATACTTTGGATATAATCTACATATGGACCAAAATGAAAAGGCAA
The DNA here is from genome assembly GCA_963922205.1 of Romanomermis culicivorax. Taxonomy (NCBI): domain Eukaryota; kingdom Metazoa; phylum Nematoda; class Enoplea; order Mermithida; family Mermithidae; genus Romanomermis; species Romanomermis culicivorax. The sequence goes on along the minus strand of CAWUHX010000097.1, from coordinate 993,710 downwards.
GAGTATAACTAATAGATGCGGAAACTGAAACTTGAGAAATGTGGAAATAATTAGGTAAAGTAGGCAAATTTTTCTGTTTTTTAAAAATTGAGCAAAAATGTTTAGATTGATGAAAAAATTTTTAACTGTTCAGATCGGTATGTATGGTGTCACATTTGTATTAGCCATCGATGGATGTTCAGGGTTTATCCCAGCATTCTCCGTTAGAGCATACAAGAACAACAAAACAATTTACTGCAATGTATATAAGTATAGTCATTTGTTTTTACTGAGTCTGAAATATGTGCAGGTATTTTAATCAAAGGAGGGAGTAATGTCCAAGATCAGACTGATTCTACAAAATTTCACAAAAAATATGAATAAACCCAATTTTCTGTATAGATAATTTAGTTTTTTCTTCATTTCTCTCTGAAAGGTGGCAAATAGCATTTAAATTTGGTGAATATTTCGTTTCATTGACTTTTCTAAATTACATGATTACTTTATTGCCTGTCAATTGCCTGTGAAAGTCTATGGGGTATCAGTCAAATACTTTTTGGTCACTTCACCACAAATAAAAAGATTTATATCCATTGAGTGGACCAACCAAACTTTCGGGATGTGTACCAAAGTATTCCAAATTTTGTGTTACTATTTTATCAAATATAATCTGTATAGATCCATCTATATTAGGTTTATGGTCGAAGCATATGGCTTGTGTAAACATTGATCATTGATCAAGGAAAATAATTTGTTTTATGTAAACTTATGGAAAACATTCTTCATCAGTACACACAGTGTAATCGACCACCTGTTAAAGAAGTTAAATCAACTAAAGTAAGCAAGGAATTGGTCATAAATAAGAAATTTAAATTTTACATGTTCAAAAATTGAATTTGTGCACGTATCATTTTTTACATACATAATTTCCGTAAATTTAGAACAACAGGGTTGAACATTTGTGGGTGGAACAAAATAAACGAGTTGGGTACCCATTAAAATACTGTCTCCTGGACATGGAAGTGAGAAACTTGATTGTGATATTCCATACCACTTGTTTGCCATTAGCCGAATAATTATACCAGTGGCTGAATTTGGAACAAAGATTGCAACAAGTGCCTGGAACAGTCACAAAATCCCAAGTAGGAATGCAATTTTCTTGTTCAGTTATTTTAATCAGTATTTCTTTAGATTACGGTGGACCAATTGATTAATTGAAAGCTTCGAAAACAACAAGCCTTACACATGCAATTCCCGATGTTGATGAAGCATGCAGTTATTATGCAGAATGTACAAATGGTCATTTTTCGGAAGAAGCAGCAGCTGGAGTTGACCTTCTTCAGTGTCGCCCAGACTTGATCCTTTTGCGGAACAATGACTTGACATGATTGGCAAATATTGATGCAAAATAACTTTTTTCAAATGTTGTAAATTTTAATTATGTTCCCTTGCAAAATGCAATATTACAACATGTTAGACTAAGTGAAAATTATCACAATCAAATGATGTAATAACCATAAAAGCTGTGATTTTTTGAATAAATAAACCAGACGTTTTTTATCAATGTTGAATTATACTTTTTTGGGGAGGCTGGGTTTTCTACTCAAGAACTCAAATTTTGCATTTAACCTACATTGAACAAATTGATGCTGGGAAACTCAAATAAACTATGATACATATTACGGCAAGTTTCCTCACTTTTTCTGTGATTTGTATTTGTTTTGTTTCATTTAATCTTTCTCTTTTGCTTTATTTTTTTCTTTTTCTTCTTTGCAGGTCTTTTGTTACTTTTTATTTTCCTTTTTCCGTTTTGCCATTTTTTCCTGTTTCTTGTCTTGATATCTCTTCTGTAATTCCGTTTGCCATCCTTGTTCCTTGATACTACTCTCTTTTTCTTTCAATTAATTTTTTGTGGTTTTTTATGTATTCATTTTATGCAGTCGTTTTGCCACTAGCCCTTTCTTCTTTGCACATTTATTCTTCCTTCATACTAATGAAAAATACGAAAATACACACTTTATCAACAAGAGAAACATTTGGTGGTGCTAGTGAGACAGTGGCTGTAGTGATAGTTGATGAACATTTGATGGCTCAAATTACAACCCCGTTTTTGATTCATTGAATGCATGGAGAGAATGGCCATAATACCTCAGTTGTGGTGAGACCAGAATGATGATAAACTAATAAGAAATGAAACTGAATGACCCAGTTAAAAAAAGAGAATAAAAAACATTGATTCTTTGTCAATATTTACAATTAGGTGCATTTTTCTGCACGTAATCTACTGCTTGTTTTCGTCCTTCTGCTTGTTCCTTTTTCTTTAAACTCTTTTGTTTGTCACTTTC
>CAWUHX010000097.1:840468-991286 GCA_963922205.1 Romanomermis culicivorax | reverse complement strand
GTGGAGGGTTTGCACCACGTCTCATGTTCCGACGCCTAACCCCAATTTGTCTATTGTTGCGTCACCGACATTGTTGTCCTCGCCGCGCTGCACATTCATTGGAAAAAAAATTAAGGTAGAGTGCAGACAATCATTAACTTTCAATGTATCTCCTTTATACAGCATAATTATCTTTCTGTTTACATAATGATCTTCCTTTTTCATATTTTTCAAATGATTATGGTTACAATGTGGAATCTATTTACCTCTTCGGGGTGCTCTTATTAGAATCAATGGCAAATAATCATCATCAATTTCTGGAATCGGATTAGCCATATCAACGACATGGTCTTCATTGCCGTTGAGTAGCTGTTGTTCTTGCGGGGGTGTATATTCGCGTTGGTGAATTTCCGGAATCGGATTAGCCATATCAACGACACGATCTTCATTGCCGTTGAGTAGCTGTCTGGCCCGTCTACGCAAACGACGTGGATGAGGCCGGGCATTGTCCACTCTTCTTCGATGTCTTCCAATGCTTATTGATACATGAATGCGAGGCATTTCGAGTGAAAAAATGTTTGTAGAGTAATTCTTCTTTCAAGCAAGAATGATACACTATTCTATTAAGGTGCATCTTAGGGGCAAAGTCCATGTTTGTGCATAAAGGTAAACATTCATTTCCTACTGTAATGTTTACTGGTCACTCATTCCATGTGGACAATGGACAGGAAGCAAAAATTGATTATGTGTTGCGCAATGAAGAATGTTAGGAATCTTGGGTTGGATTGATGGGTTATGTATAGAATTGTACATAGGAAAACAATTTTGCAAGCTTGTGTTGTACCAGGAGAAAAATCTGGGCCTGAAAACCTAAAGAAGATAAAATGTTGTTATATTGTTTATGTGAAATAAATATTGTGACTGTTAGATACAATTGTGTTCATGTTTGTACATATATTACATTTCAAATTGCAGGTAGCTGTTTACTGTAACATTGATATTCGCGCCCCATTTCTTCATCGCGCAGCGCAAGCAACGCAACGCATTTTTGCCCGAGTCTTGCGTTTCAAAGAAACAACGAATGACGCCTAAAAGTAAGATTGACAACTAATATTACTTTTTGTGTTAGCCTAATGTATTGAGTAATTTTAGTTAATGCTTATGGTATTATTGATTGTTATTTATTTTTCGTATTTTTTGCTTTAGCAAATAACGAATGAAATTGTATTCTTTCGCAATTACATAATTGGATCCACAGCTACTCACCGTCTACGATAGAAATTAAAAATTCAACGATTTACCACTTTTACGTCAGCTACTCACACGTCACCAAATAATTCTCTGTCGATAGACCATGACGTAGCATTTCGAATTTATAGTAAATTCGCCGTCTCAGCTACTCACAAAGTCAACAATAATTGACATTCACAAAGTCGCTCACAGCTACTCAAGTAATGTATTCGGACGACAACCAATACGACTCTGACGACGACTTCAAGCTAACTCCTAGTCTACCGTCGCAAGTTGATCAACCTAAAGATGATCTGCCCAAGATCGAACCAAATGCAAATGCAACATCTGCCGAAACGGAAGATACGCCAGTTACTTCAGGATGTGCCATTCCCGTTATGACCAACAGACAATGCAGATTAGAATATAAGGACTTGGATAAGTTAATCGGTAAGCGAATTGTTTATTTTTGTGAAACTTACATCCAAAAGTAATTACAAGTTGTTTGTATGTTTTCCAACTAAAACTAATATTTAAGGTTCGGCTAACGCAGAACGATTAATCAACAAACCGTCACCATGTCCAAAAGGAGGAGACGTTTACTTGTTTCCATACTCCAGCAAAGAAGATAGTAATATACAGGTCACATTATTTATGTTAACCTTATATAATATTTGTACTTCCTCATAGAAACCTTTCTCTGCCATTGTTTTAATTGGATAAACAATGGAGTTCGAAAACTTCCGAGGTCTAATCCAAAGTATTCAGCTACTCACTACGCTGTCGCCTGCGATCGGAATTCCGAATCAAAGAAGAAATTTAAAAGAATGGAGTATCGGCAGATAAATACACCGGCGGACAAACAACTACACGTCAGAGTAGTCCACTACTTTGGCGATGAAAAATATGGCGTCAAGCGAAAGCATTATAATTTGAACTGTGACAGAGTCTTTATTCGAAATGCTCCAGTAATCAAGAAACTCGTAGAAGTTGAACTTAAACGAGACCCGAACCTTACCGCTTCTCAATTGTACGAAAAAATTAGAATAGACAATCCTGCTCCACGGGGCCTGGAAGCTGTCGTACATGGCAGAGATCGAAAACAAGTAAATATAATTAAATAGATATCTCAACTAGAACAATTTTTATAACAGTCATACTTTTAAAGTATAAATATGCTACAAACTAAAATTACTCTTTTAGATGTCCAACTTCAAATACGGTATTCAAAATAAATTTCAGCCGACAAAGGACGCCATATACAATTTAAACACGTTCATTCGCGAGAATGAACGCCAATTTATAATGAGCATAGAACAAACGCCTCAAGACTTTTTGGTTTCCTGTATGTTGCCGAACACGCCCGAAATAATCAACGAATTAATAACAGAATATCCAAACGAGCCATTTGTCATTCTTTACGACATGAGGTTTGAATTGGGCGATTTTTAGGCGTCAGCAGCAATTTATCGCCAAAAAAGCCTTATCGGCCAACCGGTTTTCCCACTCGGCGTACTTATACACGAGAAAAAATTCAAAGAAAACCATTGTGGCTTCATACAAAAAATTTTTCGACAGCTACCCATTCGTATAACGAATGGGAACATCAAAACCGTTATAATTACCGATTGTGAATTTGATTTCCAAAATTTGACGCCAAACACCGTTCACGTTTATTGCTGGCGACATTTAATCAAAAACGTTACTCGTAAAATTACCGATTTGTGTCCCAAAAATAACGACTTGCGTGTTGCCATAGTGAGCAATTTATATTCGATTCTAAAATCGGACTCCGAGAATCTAGCAGCATTAAAAGCTGAAGAACTTAGTGAAAAATGGCCCGAAAAATTCAAACAATATTACTTTTCGTCCATTGCGCCAGCTGTTCGAACAAGCGGAAAATGGGTGTTTGAACCGATTGGATTGTACTCCAGCTTCTCAGGTATGTTAATTTTGATATTATTTCAAATATTAACAAACGTAATGTTTTCATACGTCAAAAGCCTATAGTTTTAATTTATTAAAGCAAGTAATATATAAATTTAATTAAATAATTTAAATACATATTTTTTAATTAATAATTTATAGTTTTCATTAATTAATTTAAATACATATTTTTTAATTAATAATTTATAGTTTTGATTAATTAATTTAAATACGTATTTTTTTATTAATAATTTATAGTTTTCATTAATTAATTTAAATATGTATTTTAGGCGTAACGACCAACGCTAGCGAAAGTTTCAACAAAGTCCTAAAGAGCTGGACTTCTTGGCGAGAAATGCCCATCGACGTGGCCGTTCTCACTTTCCACACCCTGTTTAATTATTACAACGTCGATTATGACCGCGCCAAATATGGAGTTGGGGATTTCAAGCTCAACGCCCACATTCCAATGAGGCCTGCCAACGAAATGCCGAAACGAGATATAATCGAACCGGGAAAGGTTTTACAATATTGTCGATTTGGCCAAGTATGCGTACAACCGCAGAAGGAAGAGCCAAAATCAGATCACAGCGGAGATGCCGATTCAAATTTCTGAATCGGTCAATTTTTGGTCGAAAATGGAAAGGTGGTCCACGACACCCTATCAAGAGTAATAATTCATAATGTAGTTTATATTTTTTTAAATTAATTTGCAAATTTTTTTTAGTGCTTCAACGTAAGCGAAAACAGCAAGGTGTATCTAGTTCGATTCAACCCCACCAGCTGCGGTTGCGGCGACAAGGCATGCGCCCACTTAATTGCAGCTCGTTTGTCCTGCAATTTACCCGTTACTGTAAAGGCAACCAGAAACATCACAACTTTGCGACGTGCTGACAAACGAAAAATAAGCCAATCAAAGTTGGGATGCAAACGTCCTCACAAGGACGACTTTACGAACATAAAGCCGAAAATTACCAATATTGAATTTGACGACGAGGATTCCGAAACTCAAGTACAAACAGCTACTTGTGATGACTACGTCGAAATCAGGAAGCCCGCAAACACACAAGTAGAAACAGCTACTTGTTATAAGGACGTCGAAATCAGGAAGCCTGCAAACAAAGAAGTACAAACAGCTACTTGTGTTGACAACGTCAAAATTCAGAAGCCTGCGACAAAAGATTTGGATTTCGACACTCAAGTAGATACAGCTACTTGTGCCTACGATTCCCAAAGTCGTGCCATTGAAAAAAATAACAGCAATTTTACGAATTGCTGTGGGCATTCAGAGGAAACAACAAATTGTGCCTACGATGCCGGTCGATTATATGCGAAACATCTTGAGTAAGTGGTTAAAATATACTTGTTATCATTGTGGTTAAAATTCAAATTTACATATTATTCAATTCAGACGCATAGAAGAAGAATGTGAATCATTATTCGATAAGATTGGTAATGCGTCTCCACCCAATTTCAACTCACAGGCGACAGTTTTGGTTGAATCACAATCGCAAACCACCAAAGCTCTAAATACAAAAAGGTAAACATTTAACAAATACGATCTGCACTTATATATTTTAATAAACTTACATATTCAGACCTACTTTAATCACATTAACATTTTCTATTTAAGAGAGACTACAATTATAATTGATTCGCAAATTCCAACCTTCGATGAAATTGAAGACACGGATTTAATACCGGAAATGCGACCAAAACCAGTAATATTTGATTTATTTTAGAATTATTTTTTAGTTGAACTAATTTAATTTTTGCATTCAGATGGACTTGACAATGCTAATTAGTAACAACCTCTCGAATTTAGAACCCGAAGAGGATGAGGAAATAATCGCCCGCCTTAGCGATGTCGACAACGATGCTTTATAGAACGTATCATTAAAATCGAAAGATGCGAAGCCGACATTCTGCAAATGTCAAGTCGATAAAACTGTCAATCGCATGCTTGAATGCGATGCCCAAGTTGCCGAAAATTGCCGAATGTGGTACCATCCCGACTGTGAAAATATTTCCGATATTTATTTTTCGCTTAAAAATAATCGAAGAAAACCCGAAAACAAATTTTATTGGGAATGCGCGCACAGCTTTGTTATTCATTACTTCCGAAATTCGCCGACTGTGCAAAAATATCAACTACAGAATACTTGTACAATCGATCCTGGCCTTACAACTTTCTATATTAAGGCAAAGTTTTGTCCAAAATTCTTGCGACAGGTAATTTAAATGCTGTATTACATAACATTCATGAATTAATTTCATACTTTACAGCTACCCATCGAATTGTCAATGTTAAAAAAATCATTGACATTGGCACTTAAACATCAATTCGGGGAAGCTGCATTGGAGTGGGTGAATTACATACGCTACCAAAAGAAAGCGGTAGAAGAAAAAAATATAACCAAAGACGGCTTGGGCACAAAGATCGATTTATATGGTGCCGCCGACGAGTTCTTCTTGAGCCATATCAGCACCATGTACACTCTACAACGCCGCAGCGAGTGTTCTGTAGCCAAATGCCCAATGCGGATTAACACCCTAGAAATAACCGGCTATGCACTGTAAGTCTTTTGTTGATTAATCTCTTAAGGTTTTGAGATACTTGTTAAAAGTTCTTTCTTTTTAAAAAGTGTTTGCATACCCAATTCGAAGTGGAAAAATTGTTTTCCAACGTTTCTGAGTACAGCCGACATTTCTATGACGATTTTAAAAAATTTAAAAATTTTTTAAAAAATTTTAAAATTTTAAAATTTTGATTTTAACGTGTTCCCCTGACCCTGTTGAGTATGTCGAACAAGTTGGCAAACTTTTTTCGACATTTTTGAGTCTGAAATTTAGGTGATCCGTGAGAAAATAATCCGGGTGTTAGACATGCACGTCTAAAACCCGGATCACTCGGCCACGGATCACTCAATTTTTGAAGTGAAAAATTGTGTTCTGGGTTCGGAAAACATGTTTTCCTACGTTTCTGAGTACGGCGGACATTTCTATGACGATTTTAAAAAAATTTAAAATTTTTTAAAAAATTTTAAAAAATTTAAAAAAATTTTAAAATTTTAAAATTTTGATTTTAACGTGTTCCCCTGACCCTGTTGAGTATGTCGAACAAGTTGGCAAACTTTTTTCGACATTTTTGAGTCTGAAATTTAGGTGATCCGTGAGAAAATAATCCGGGTTTTAGACATGCACGTCTAAAACCCGGATCACTCGGCCACGGATCACTCAATTTTTGAAGTGAAAAATTGTGTTCTGGGTTCGGGAAACATGTTTTCCTACGTTTCTGAGTACAGCGGACATTTCTATGACGATTTTGAAAAATTTTAAAATTTTTTAAAAAATTTTAAAATTTTTAAAAAAATTTTAAAAAATTTGAAAAAATTTTAAAAAATTTAAAAAAATTTTAAAATTTTAAAATTTTGATTTTAACGTGTTCCCCAGACCCTGTTGGGTATGTTGAACAAGTCGGCCAACTATTTTCGAGATTTTTGAGTCTGAAATTTAGGTGATCCGTACCGAGCCGATATGGATCACTCTTTTTAGAAATGAAATTTATATGGAATTTTTTGGAGTGAAAATAAGTTTGAAAAATAGGGTGCAGCCAGGAGTCGAACCTGGGTTACCAGCATTCCGGGCTGATGTCCTCACCACTAGACCACCACACCACGAGGTGAACCCAGATTAAGGTGCTCCCCTAGGCTACGATTTTTTAGGACACAACTCCAATGCTTGGTGGTCGGAATGCTGGTAACCCAGGTTCGACTCCTGGCTGCACCCTATTTTTCAAACTTATTTTCACTCCAAAAAATTCCATATAAATTTCATTTCTAAAAAGTTAGCAACTTCATTGGTCGGCAGTTCAAAAAGCAGCAGGTACGCTGCTACTTGCCAAAAAGGTTGTAGGTTCACGACCACCAAGCATTGGAGTTGTGTCCTAAAAAATCGTAGCCTAGGGGAGCACCTTAATCTGGGTTCACCTCGTGGTGTGGTGGTCTAGTGGTGAGGACATCAGCCTGGAATGCTGGTAACCCAGGTTCGACTCCTGGCTGCACCCTATTTTTCAAATGGATCACTCTGTTTAAAAGTGAAAAGTTGCGTTTGAGGTTTGCGAAAATTGTTTTTCCCCGTTAGGGAGTAAAAGACTTTACCGTTTATGTTATAGTACCAAAAAAGATAAAACGATCGAGAATTTGGCGAATAAACATCTTCGCAAAAATAAGCAAATTTGTGGAGAAAGACATGAGAATGGGTCGACAAAATGTCCGGGTATACGAACTTTTTTTGCGCCTACCTTTACGATGCAACAGCTACTCATGTTGCCCCCAATTTATTTGTGCAAGGCACCATTCAATGACGTTTTTGCTTGCCGACGGAGTTGACATTTAATCAACGACGGTAAAAACAAACTAGAGTTGTGTTTTGTTTTTTTCAACTCTACATTTTTCAGATATCATCTGTTGTCGGTTATCGTTTATATCTCCAACCACTTCGCATGCATCGTCCTTCGACCGGGGACTTCATCAAAAGAATATTTCCTTTGCGACGATTTGCAGGAAAAAATGGTACGAGTAGCAGAAGGTAGTGGAAACAGGCATGTTTTACAATATGCCTTGTATTTTCTAGATTGTTAAATATTTTTAATTTTGTTTTGTTAATTTTTCTCTCTTTTTTTGTGTTTTATTTACCGGTTTTACCTCGTGCAATTTTTTAAAATTTTATCTCGCTTGTTATTGTTCGTTTAAGTTTTATCGCTTTATAAATTTTATCTCATTTGTTACTGACTGTTCAAATTATATCGTTATTGTTCGTTTAAATTTTATCGCTTTATAAATTTTATCTAGTCTGTTATTGATTGTTAAAATTCTATTGCTTTATAAATTTTATGCATACTGTAAATAATTGTTAAATTGTTATTGTATTTGTGATTGTTTGTATAGTATCTCTGTATACATTTTTCCGCTTTTTTATTTTTTTATTTTTTTTTGTTTTTCTTTTTTTTAGTTTTTTTTGTTTTTTTTAAGTACCTGTTTTTATTTTTTTTATGGTTTTTTTCTACTTTTTTTGGTTTATCCTTTTTTTGTTTATTGGTTATTCTTTTTTTTGTTGTTTTCTTTTTTTCTGTTACTGTACATAGTTGTTTGCTTAAATGTAAATAAAATTTGGTACATAATTGGTACATAACAGGAATCCTGTGATTGATTGAAAAATAGATGATCCGTCTCTATTCGAACTCGTTTTATGAGGTTTCTGACTACATGCATTAATTCTCTTCTAACCCATAGTTTTTATGTTTCATACAAAAACACCGATATATAAAAAATTTCGAATTAATTTTGTATGAGTGGTCTAACGACAGATTAATAGAATTAAACTGTTGCTAGAGCACCCCTTTTATTTTTTCCCATTTGGGGTTTTTTATTATCTTTTTTTGTTTTTTGGCTATTCTTACTGTACATAGTTGTTTGTTTAAATGTAAATAAAATGTGGTAATTGGTACATAACAGGAATCCTGTGATTGATTGAAAAATAGATGATACGTCTCTATTCGAACTCTTTTTATGAGGTTTCTGACTACATGCATTATTTCTCTTCCAACCCGTAGTTTTTATGTTTCAAACAAAAACACCGATATATAAAAAAGTTCGAATTAAGTATGAATGTGTGGTCTAACGGCAGATTAACAGATTTAAACTGCAGCTAGACCGCATTTTTATACTTTTTTTCAACCTGAATTATTGAAAAAATTTTTTGGTTATTTTACATTTGAATTACCATTTTATTAAAAAAAACAAAAATAGAGCAGGCTAAACATTATATCAATGATTTAACGACTGCTCTATCATACCAGCTAAATAGCAATTATGTATATATTTTCAACTTTCTTTATAAAACATAAAAGTGACGGGTTGCAAATGTATTCCAGCATTGACAACAGAATGTATTGATCTGGTGACTGCACTTGCCTACTTTTGATGTGGTTTTAGACACACGTTAAAAATTCGCACCAACCCATCATTTTGATGTTCCTACAGTTTCCTCATGTTTATATACGTATGCCAATATTGGCTCATTAGGATTTGATTAACCAAAAAGGACTAAATCGATGACTTAACGACTGTTCTATCAAAATTTATTTCGTGGACTACGGAACCTTGAGGTTATTCAATCCTTTTGCAGTTTGAGTTGCACATCCTCAAAACCCATTCATGAATGCTCATAAAAAATATTTACATGGCGCCAGATCAAAATGTACTGATCTGGTGACTGCACTTGCCTACTTTTGATGTGGTTTTAGACACACGTTAAAAATTCGCGCCAACCCGTCAATTTGATGTTCCTACAGTTTCATCAAATTTATATACGTGTGCCAATATGGGCTCATTAGGATTTGAACAAACCAGAAAGGCAAAAACTTAATTGATGAATTAACGACTGTTCTATCAAAATTTATTTTATCGATTTCGGCAATATCGAACCTTGAGGTTGTTCAATCCTTTTGCAGTTCAAGTTAAACATAGACATATATATACACGGATCCAGATCCGTAAACTTTTTTTTATTCTAACCTAGATGCAGTTTAACATAATACAAATTCAAATATTTTTTTTATAATTAATTTTTTATACACAAATATATGTAAAGTCATGGAATCAATAACTAACCTGTTACCTTCCTTAATGCCCAGAAAACTATGCCGACTCTTGATTGCATAATAAAGCACAATAAATGGCTAACATTTTATTTGCACAACATTATAGACGGATACAGCTGCGCAATAAAAATACTTTACGTATTCACATATAATGATACAGATCTGTACACAAAATTTAAATAAACCACTCCACGGATCCAGATTCGTAAAAAAATTTTCTGCCTAAACATATAAGGCTGGGTAAACATATATGGCTGGGAAAACATATATGGCTGGGTAAACACGGTTATTTGCAATAAAAGTGATTAATGTTTGCTCAACTAGCATTATACACGGATCCAGATACGTACACAAAATTGCAATAAAAAGACTACTAATACAATTTATTCTCTGTAAAACTGGTTATACACAGATACAGATCTGTACAAACACTACTAATACACATGCATTTATTATAAAAAACCCTACTAAACCAATAAAAACACTACTAATACACATGCATTTATTCTCTGTCATCCCATAGACGTGATGTTTCAATGCTTTTCTCTTCTTTATATACACCTGCAAAAGAGACTTCATCATGTAATTGAACCAACCGAATAATGATCCCGTAGGGATCCGTGCAGAATGTGCCGTCCCTACGGAACAACATAACCACTAAATGGTTTAACAACTGTTCTATCAGATGCTGAATGGAATCAGCAAATTTAGAACAAAATAACTAAACGGTTGTTCAATCGTTTTACAAAATTTTCTTTTTAAAAATGATTTAATTCATCAACCCTAGGTGTTTGATGCTGATGCTGAAATAGTGATCCCATCAGAATCTGTTTATGTGTATGTGACGGATCGAAATCTGATTAAGTGATGTTAATTTACTCATAACGACGGGAAAATACGAAAAATTTTACTCTAAGTGAAAATTTGAAGAAAAAAAATTTGATCTGGATCAAAAATCGTGATCCGGATCAAAAGCTGGTTACGTGACGTTAATTTACTCATCATGACGGAAAAATATGAAACATTTTACTCCAGGTTGAAATGTCTGATTATGTTTTTTTTCATATACACAGATCCAGATCCGTACACATAATTGCAATAAAAAAAATCCTAATACACATTTCTCAATCCTAATACACATGCATTTATTCTCTATAATCCCGTTGACATGATGTTTCAATGCTTTTCTCTTCTTTATATTCACTTGCAAGAAAGACTTCATTATGTAATTGAATCAAACGACTAAAGATCCCGTACGGATCCAGTTTTAATCCAATTACTAAGCGAGAGGTCAATATAAATGGCTTAACTACCGTTCTATCAGATGTTCAACATCTTATAGATGTTATTTGGGATGATTCATGGTTGTGGTTCAATCGTTTTACAATTTTCTTTTCCGAAAAATTTTACTCTAGGTGGCTATTTGAAAAAATTTAATTAAAAATTTAAAAATCGTTTCAAAAATCGACGCTAATTTACTCATCACGACGGTAAAATACGAAAAATTTTACTCTGAGTGAAAATTTAAAAAAAAAATTTGATCCGGATTAAAAATTTTGATCCGGATCAAAATCTGATTATGTGACGTTAATTTACTCAACACCACGGTAAAATACGAACATTTTTACTCCAGGTGAAAATTTGAAGAAAAAAATTTTGATCCGGATCAAAAATCGTGATCCGGATCAAAATATGATTATGTGACGTTAATTTACTCATAACAACGGTAAACTACGAAAAATTTTACATTAGGTGAAAATTTGAGAAAAAAAATTTTGATCCGGATCAAAAATATTGATCTGGATCAAATTCTGATTATGTGACGTGAAAATACTCATCATAACGAAAAAATTCGAAAAATTTTGATCTAGTTCAAAAATTTTGATCCGGATCAAAAAATCATGATCCAGATCAAAAATTCGGGTTCCTGATCAAAAATTAATACATACAAACCCGATCCGTGGGGGGTGATCCGTGATGAAAATCCGGGTTTTAGACAAATTTTCCACGGATCCGGATCACCGGACTGATCCGCCGTGATCCGTGATAATCCGGGTTTTAGACACCTAAAAACATGGTTTGGCGAGCCAAATCCCCGATCCGCCGATCCGTGGTGATCCGGGTTTTAGACACCCGATCCGGATCCGGATCCGTGGACATGATCCGGGTTTTAGTACTACCCTCGTTCCTCTCGTCATTCGGGTCTTGGGGGTTAAATATGACATAAAATCGCTAACTATTCTGGTCGATAAATTTCGATTTGCAATTCTCTCCATCAACAAAAGCTGTTTTTTCTCGAAGTTCTATATTTCAGATTCGATGCGTTTAAAGTATTTGAAATGGACATGAAAAAAAACAAAGCATCAGACTTGGAGCAGCCACCTTGGAATAAATCACTTTCCATATTCAAATTCGGGTCATAATGTCGAGTAGTTCATAGATCTCTGCTTCATCTTCCTCACATAAATCGTTGACTTCAGCAGGACAGCAATAGACTCCTTGGTCATCACAGAGAAAACTTGCTTCTAATGACCAGAACCTTGCAACTTGTTGCAATGTTAATTAATCTTTGAAAACCGATAATTTTTTGCATCAGTCTGTATATCATTTTAACGTCAAACTCTTGTTTGAGACGAATTACTTCATCCAACTTTCTCGGTAGACACTTTCTTTCTTTGCCGTGAACATTTTAGATGTTCCTTTGCTTTTTTGTGCTCATCCCTATATCCAACAACATCTGTGCTCCCTGCAGTGTTGAAGATTTGTAATGCTTCTTGAAGATGTGGGACTAATAGCGTCAAACGGACTGCTTCATAATAAATGCATCAACTCAAGAAAATTTATCCAATGCGCGACGGTTTTTGGCGGAGTCAAAGGTACAATCTTAATCCAAAGTTCACTCAAATATCCTGCATTGTAGAAGATTTGGGCACTCAAAAGTTAAGGAACATGTAGAACGCTCAAACAAAGCAGAAGCAGCTTCTGCAAAAAAAATTGATGAAGGAATTCATTTAAAACAAAACTTTGATGCTGAAATGCAATCCAGACTCACGCGCCAAAATTGACAGTTATTTAAGGAGGAATTTCTAACAGTGCTACAACTTGCAAGTTTCTAGTCAGGGAAAGCAAGTCGAATCGCCTTCCTGAAGACAGACTTACTGAAGCAGACGATTTATGTAAAAATATGAAACAAAAGCTATGAATAGCTTAACAATATATGACGTGGAGTAATTTACTACAAACCGATTTGCCCCATACGCTTGAAATAACGTACCTGCTAAAGCAGTACTGTAAATAAATAGCATACTGTATGTGATAAACATTTATTAAATGTTATTCATTTTCGTATTTTATCATCTCAAGGGTGTCTGGGATTCACGCTCAAACATTCCTATAAAATTACGTGAAGTACTTTATTTTGATCCGTTCACACCCCGGTAGCCCAATTAAGATTCCCCAATTAATTTGCACAAACGGCAGCTGGTCCCCTAGAACCTACACTAAACTACACATTCCACAGCTACCGTAATCCCCCGTAAAAATCGTAAACAACACCTGCACACAGTAAAATATGTAAAAGCCCCGCCAGACAGTAGTCTCAAGTGTAACGGTAGCGACGGCCCCACAAAACATGTGTATACATAGAAACGGATACAGGAAGCATGCACAGAAGCACAGAGGTGTGGCCAAGCCTACCCTAGAAAGCAAGCGAAGCACGAAAAGCATACAGTACCAGGAAAGCATTAGAAGGCGTAACTAAGAAAGCATAAAAAGCGTAGCAGGAAGTGACGATTGGTGGAAGAAGATGGACAGAAGCACGACCTCCCGCAATGCCCAGGAAGTGGCCAAAAAACGTCATATAAAAGAAGAAGCAAAGCGTGATTTTTGTTATTGTTGGTTAGAATTTTTGGATATCGAATTCGTCGTTTTTTTAAACCACGCTTGTCCCCATTTTTATATTTGCAAGCGGCCATTTGTACAAAAGCAACTTAAACCGAGGCCCCCGTTCGTTATTATAAATCGAGACGCGTTTTGTATTGTCGTATCGATGTCTCAAGCAGCTGTCCATCATCTTTAGCGGTATCGTCGTATTGTACGCCCGCGCCCCCTTTGTTCCCACCATAGTGACCATTGGTTAAAAGTAAAGTACCTCACACAAATCTGGTCAATACATATTTTGGTGACCGTACCATACCGTTAACCACTGGAACTCCCTGCCCCCAATTAGGTGTACTCTTATCCGGGCGTTTAGAAGCATTAGATAATACAGTAGTAATCATTTCCAACAGTAAGACAGTATTCGTAGAAAGCAAACTGGAAATCCCCTCCAACGAAACATTAAGCAATACATTTAAACGAATACAGCGTGAAGCGAAAATTGAAGCATTTAAGCAGAAATCCCAACGTAAACCAAGAATGACCCACCAAACGCAAGATCATTTAGGAGAAATCGTCAGAGAGCAGATAAACGATTTATTTTCGGAACATTTTCGTACCCTACCCACACAATTGAATCAGAATACAGTAAACCCTACCCTAATAGATGATCTAAGAACAGCAAACATTCGTAATAACATGACAAATAATTTTTACGCGAAACCTATAGTATTCATGGGCGGCTTGACCCAACATTTTGGTGAATGGAACAATCGTTTAGAACAATTCATGGCACTCCAAGGTATGAAAGATACAGACGTACAGTTAAAGTTGGCATGTTTAGAGATTCATTTAGGAGGAGCCGCGTTAGCAAAATTCAAAAGTTTAGCAAATTCCGAAAACCCTCCACACACATACGAGCAGTATAAAGTAGCATTACAGGCATTTTCCCAAACAATAGAGATAATGAGCTACACCAACAATTTTTACGCGAAAGAAAACAAAAGCGTTCAGAAACAGTAACTGAATTCTTATTCGATCTAGAACATCTCGCAACCCTCGCCTACCCTAACTTTAACACAGACGCACGAGAAATGATCATAAAACCCCTCTTTGTAGAAGGCATGCAAAACGAAATCAGGGAAGCAATTAAGTATAGACGCTTCGCGACTCTAAAAGAAATGTCAGACGAAGCAGCTTACATTGAACAGCAAATCCTTAGAAATGATCTAACGCCCTTCCCTTTATACCCCCAAAACCCGAACCCATCTTTTCCCTAACCAAAAATACAGACCAACAGGACCTTTTGCATCAGTTAGAACAACGAGTAAAAGATTTACAGTTGCAGATCAAACAAAAACCTCAACCCCCACAACAGAGTAGCTTCAACAATTTCAGTAACAACACTTACAGTAGGAATAATGCTTACAGGAACAATACCACCCCTAGGCAACCCACATGCTTCCAGTGTGGACAAATTGGACACATAGCGCGTAATTGTAAATCAGTAGGCACCTGAAAATCATGTGAAATCTGTTTCCGTAATAATCACAGTACGCGTGATTGTAAAAGCCGATGCATCTACTGCTCCCAAACAGGACATAGATTTGATAACTGCCTTTCAAAACCCTACTCAAATTTTCAATGTTTTCTATGCAAGCAGAGAGGTCATACAAGCAGGTACTGTCCGAATCAGCAGAGTCGTAATATTCAAAATCGCATTGAGTACAGGCAACCCCAACCCCTCATGGACATTGATGACCCCGCATTTTACTCAAAATTACCCGCCATAACTAACAGCCCTCAGACTACTTTAGGAACAATTATGCCCACTACCCACCGCCGTAGTGACGAATATGTCCTCAACCTGGACGTACCCGATTGGTGTGCCATGTCACCACCCCCCACGCCTGAAGCCGCAAAAATCGAAAAATCGCCACCCACCATCCCCGTAGGCTACAAGATCACCCGCAAGCAAGACACCACATCGCCCACCGCCCCTGAAACCCCATCGAAAGCAGGCTGCAACTTGTTGTCCCTTCTCCACGACCTGATCCCCGAACCATACCAATTTCGCCCCCGCTAAACACTATTACCAACCCCCACAAGTAAGCAAATCCAAACCCCATCCCATGACTCAAATTCTAAACTTTTACAGAATGTTCAAATTGCGAACAGGCCACCCCCTCAGCCCAAAACTGAACAACACCAAAAGCGGCCACGCCAAACCGGCCAGCATGAAAACATACAGTGCCCCGCCGCCTCCACCAAAACATTCTATTAGCCGATGTTTTGTATTTTTCTTTGTATAATAATCCCCACATCGTGTAGTGCCCAATTTCAGATGTGTGGAACTTCATTGAGCGGTCACTCAGTCAGCATACCAAAACTTGTATCATGCATGCCCCCTTCCACAGCAGACAAACCCGTACAGACATTCGGAAAAATCTATATCCCCTCCACTAAACCTCACATAACAGATGCATACAAATGCAGTGTTCACAAACGGAAAATTTGTACTAATACAGGATTTTTTGGCTCAAAAGGTATTGTCTTCGACCAAACCGAAATGCAAAATCTAACCCCACATGTTTGTAAGGCAATCGTTATAGACAAAGAACACAACGGTCAAAAATTGTACGAAACCCAACCAGGATTTTGGTCAACAAACAACTCCCTAAAGGTAGAATACACATGGTGTTGTACAGACCACTGTACCTCGGTCACTAACGTCATCATAGAAATAGGACAAATAGCATCTTGGAATGGAAAATCTATGACAGGTACATTAGGTGACCTAGGGTCATGCAAACCGACATCAGGTCATTGTGTCACAGCTGACGGATCCATTATCTGGAATGAAACAGCATTCGAAAACTTATGCCCTTTCGAATACAAAAATACACATCCCATCAAACTCAGGCAAATCCACATGATAATACAAGAGCTATAAGGTGCATTCTCGGTTAAAAACACACTCTTTTCGAACCCCAATTGCCCAGAAATCCAAGACAGCATTCTAACTGAACAAGGAATTATTGTACAATTAGACAAAAGCACACCACATCGTAACGCATTTTCAACCCCAAAAACCAACGAAACCCATACTACACTCTACGATTTTGATGATTTTGAACCCATTAACGCGAAACTAAACTATCTAGCAGACAAAATCCAGGAATTCGAAATTCAAAATTTCAAAAACGTATGGAATGAATTATGCAGACAGGCACAGCATCACCTTGATCTAGTATGGCAAATTTTACACCTTGATGCAACCCTCGGAGCACGTGCATTCCTACAGCGAACCGACATCATAGCAGAATTCACAGGAGAAGCCCTCACCGTCTGGCCCTGCAAGCAAGTAAACGCATCTAAAGTTTTCTACAACCATAAAATCAACCAAACCTGCTACAAACTTTTGCCCATTCTGGTAGGAACCGAGCTCATGTTTTCGAATCGAGGAGGCAACGATTTGACCTCTTTTTCACAAACCATTGACTGCCATCACATGCAAGTAGCCCTTTACAAACAGAATAATACATGGGTCAGTGAAACAGGATCGCCGCATGTCACAAATTTACCCTTAGAAATTGTCTGGAACCAAAACTTCTCCCTTTTCCATTTTAATACACCCGCCATTTTCCATGATCAACTTGCAACTATTTCAACCAACTTACTCTTTTTGAAACGATACATTTACAAAACTCACACACTCGAAAACGTTGTTAAAAAACTCGTCAATTACACCGCCCAAATGTCTCTTAACTCTGATACAGTTTACAATATGATCTCAGGCACTGGTCAAGCAATCGGAAATATCCTCTCTGGCGCCGGTCAAGGCATAGAACATGTAATAACCGGTACCAACCAAAGTCTCACGGACAGATTAAACAATTTACTCAAAGGACCCCTGCAAATCATTATCAATCTAGCCGTTATTACTGTAGTTATTGCAGGCGTCTTTTATTCTTTTCTCATTCTTCGAAAATATTTCCCCTCTCCAAAGCACCATGCCACAAATGAACATGCATATGAAATACCATCAAACAACAGACATCTACATGAGACACTTCCCCCATCATTCAGCCATGCTCTCTTAGAACTAGCTAATTGTCGTGGGGCACAAACGCAGCAGAAATACGTCCTTGTCGATATTGACACCCCCCGAACTCCTGCAATCGAACTCATTAATCAAATTCACCACTCTGCGTCAAACAGGCCACCCCAAAATGTACCTGAGAAACATACCCCTCATATTCCAATCACACTTAACGGCAAATTAATCACAAATGGTATGATTGATACTGGTGCAGTCTACTCACTCATTGATTCACGGATCGCTCAAATTTTGCAGTTAGACATGAAACCCCCGCTAGTCCAAGCAAAAGCAGCAAATAATCTCCCGATCCACTTTGTAGGGACCACTTTTGTCACAGTGACAGCCCAAACAATCCAGGAAACAATCATGGTCCATGTCCAAAAAGATTGCACAGCAGACGTCCTTCTAGGCAAAAACTTTCTCAGTCGATTTTCAGAATATACTATCAACAATCAGAAATCTCAGGTCAAATTTGGCAACGTTATACTACCCTGTGATGGCCTAGAATATAGCCCCCTTTCGACCCCTGGTGGAACCTATCTAGACGAAAAATTGGAATTACCACCCCCTACAGTAACCAAATTCACTGTCCCCTTGCCCAAATCGTACCTACAAGTTAAACAGCTTGAATTTACTCCGAAACCCAAGCAGACTCCCAAAGTCCATTTCGCAGCTTGTGTCTCTGAAAATCAAAACAGTCGCATATGCATATCGGTCCTAAACACACAAGAAACAGCCCAAATTCTTTACCCTGGAACATGCATCGGTACAGTCTCCTGTTACATTCCAAAACAAAATGCTCCCGCTAACCTAACCCCCTCCACGCAAAACCAGCCCAACCATTTTGATACATTCACATGGTTAAAAGAAAATGTTAATTTAGTCTCCAGTGACCTGACAGAAGCAGAAAAAACGCAACTCCTACGCACCCTATCGAAGTATCCTACATTATATGCTAAATCCAAAATGGACGTAGGTAGAACCACCCTTGTTTCACATACAATTGACACCAATGGCTCCCAACCCGTACGTAGACAACTTTATCGGACTTCCCCAAAAGAAAAGCAAATCATACAAGCAGAAGTTGAGCAACTCGCAGCAGCAGGTGTCATAAGCCAGAGCAATTCTCCATGGTGTACCAATACAGTTTTAGTCCCCAAAAAAGATGGAGGCCATCGTTTATGCATTGATTTTAGAGGCCTCGACAAAGTAACCAAAAAAGATACATACCCCTTGCCCGGCGTAGACGAAATTCTAGACACCCTACGTGGAATGAAATATTTTACGTCCCTTGATCAATCCAATGCATATTATTCCATTCCTATAGCACAACCAGACAGAGAAAAAACGGCCTTTAATTGCTCAGCGGGCCGGTATCAATTCAACTACTTCCCCTTCGGACTCACCAATACCCCAGCTACATTCCAAAGGTTAATGGATGTTATCCTTTCAGGACTGCAATGGAACACATGCCTTGTATATCTTGACGATGTTTTGGTATTCACAGACTCCCATGCCCAAATGCTGGAACATTTAGACACTATTCTTGCCCGATTCTCACAAGCAGGCCTTAAACTAAACATACAAAAATGCAAATTCTGCCAGCCCCAAGTCCAATACTTAGGCCACATCATTTCCCAGCAAGGCATTTCACCAGATCCCCATAAGGTACAGGCCATCTATGACATACCCACACCCGAAAGCTCAAAAGAAGTTAAGTCATTCCTTGGCCTACCCTCGTATTATCGCAGATTCATCCCAAATTGCTCTCAAGTTACTAGATCACTCACATTGCTACTCAAAAAGAACTCAGAATTTTCCTGGGGCCCTGAACAGCAAAACGCATTCACTAAGCTAAAAGAATTACTCATTCATGCCGCAATACTGCAGCATCCTGATTTCACCAAACCGTTTATTCTGCAAACTAATGTCTCAAAACTCGGAATCGGCGCCATTCTCAGTCAGCTAGACAGTAAAGGTCAGGATCGCCCCATTGCTTTTGGGAGCCGCACACTAAAACCCGCAGAACGCAAGTATATGATAACTGAGTTGGAAACCCTTGCGGTAGTTGAGTTTGTCAAGTATTTCCGCCCCTACCTTTTCCAGCAACATGTTATTGTACACACTGACCATACAGCAGTTCAGGCAGTCTTGCAAAAGGAAAACCTGTCTCCTCGCATTGCCCATTGGGGATTAGCCCTCTCTGGTATCCAGCTAGACATTCGCCCTAAGAAAGGCACTGCTAATCGCAACACGGATGCTGTTTCTCGATTCCCCTCACACACAGTGAAGCAATCCTTTGATATTGAGCAACTAGAAACCCGCCCTGAAATATCCGCCATCAATTCGGTTCTTGAAGCTGAAGCAAGTGAACAAGAAGAGCAACAGAAAAATTTTGCTGAACTCCAATGCACTGATCCAACTGTCAAAGGTATTTCAGCAAAAATCGCCCAAAAACACCCCCTTACTCTGATCAAATTCGCAGTACATCAAAACATCCTCTTTTGTATAGTCGACAAACAAGCAAAACTATACATGCCCAAATCACAGGTCCAGCACCTCATTGCCTCTCATCATGACAGCAAATTCACAGGTCATTTTGCTGCCAGGAAAACTTTACACTTGCTCCGACAAAAATATTTTTGGCCCCAAATGAGCCCCAAATGAGCCAATATCAAATGTTACTGCAAAACTTGCCACCCATGCCAGACACAGAAAGCCCTCCGGCACAAAGTACATGCGAATCTAGTACCCATTCAGCCGACTGGCCCATTTGATCGAGTCAGTGTTGATTGCATGGGGCCGTTATTCCTCACTGAAGATGGCAACCGATTCATTGTTGTTTTCATCGACTATTTCACAAAGCATGTAGAGGCATTCCCGACCCCTCATATCACTGCAGCCACTATCGCCAAGTTATTTGTAACCAAAATTGTTTGCCGTCATGGGTCCCCAAAAATCATCCATTGTGATCGTGGCTCCGATTTTGTATCCAATCTTTTCTCACGGATAACTAGCTTATGCAACACTCAGAAAATTCATACCACCCCATATCATCCCATTGCCAATGGGGAAGTTGAGCATTGCAACCAGACCCTAGCCACCCCTATCCGCATGTACATCAATTCAAATCACACTGATTGGGATACTTATCTACCCTATGCCCTTTTTTCGATCAACATTTATAAAAATGATAGCACATTGTATCCCCCATTTGAATTACTCCACAGTAGGCAAGCTAATCTACCATCAGACGCAGCCTTAAACTTTTTCCCCACGTCCTACATGGTTGATTTAGATGATTACGCCCTTCGTGTAAAATCGCATTTTACAGAAGCACTCTCAACCATGCAGAAAAGTTTACAAAAAGCCCAGGACCACTATACCCGTCAGTATAACAAGCATGCTCAGAACATACATTACAAGGGAGGTGACCTTATTCTTTACAAAAATCATTCGTGTAAACAAGGGCTGACTCCAAAATTCCTCCCTCACCAAAACAGGCCCTATACAGTTACAAATTTCATGTAACCCAACGTTACACTCAAACACCCCCATAAGAATATTACATTTACGGTACATGTGAACGAGACAACCCCTTTCTACCCTCGGAAAGCACCTATTGAAACTGCCCCAACCCCTCCTCAACCTCGAAAGCCTTGAATGAGGCCGTTCAACTCCGGAAGGAGAGAAATGTAACGTACCTGCTAAAGCAGTACTGTAAATATATAGCATACTGTATGTGATAAACATTTATTAAATATTATTCATTTTCGTATTTTATCGTCTCAAGGGTGTCTGGGATTCACACCCAAACATTCCTATAAAATTACGTGAAGTACTTTATTTTGATCCGTTCACACCCCAGTAGCCCAATTAAGATGCCCCAATTAATTTGCACAAACGGCAGCTGGTCCCCTAGAACCTACACTAAACTACATATTCCACAGCTACCGTAATCCCCCGTAAAAATCGTAAACAACACCTGCACACAGTAAAATATGTAAAAGCCCCGCCAGACAGTAGTCTCAAGTGTAACAGTAGCGACGGCCCCACAAAACATGTGTATACAGAGAAACAGATACGGGAAGCATGCACAGAAGCACAGAGGTGTGGCCAAGCCCACCGTAGAAAGCAAGCGAAGCACGAAGAGCATACAGTACCAGGAAAGCATTAGAAGGCGTAACTAAGAAAGCATAAAAAGCTTAGCAGGAAGCGACGATTGGCGGAAGAAGATGGACAGAAGCACGACCTCCCACAATGCCCAGGGAGTGACCAAAAAAACGTCGTATAAAAGAAGAAGCAAAGCGTGATTTTTGTTATTGTTGGTTAGAATTTTTGGATATCGAATTCGTCGTTTTTTTAAACCGCGCTTGTCCCCGTTTTTATATTTGCAAGCAGCCATTTGTAGGAAAGCAACTTAAACCGAGGCCCCCGTTTGTTATTATAAATCGAGACGCGTTTTGTATTGTCGTATCGACGTC
Source organism: Romanomermis culicivorax (assembly GCA_963922205.1). Taxonomy (NCBI): domain Eukaryota; kingdom Metazoa; phylum Nematoda; class Enoplea; order Mermithida; family Mermithidae; genus Romanomermis; species Romanomermis culicivorax. The sequence goes on along the minus strand of CAWUHX010000097.1, from coordinate 969,025 downwards.
TCAAGCAGATGTCGATCATCATTAGCCCTATCGCCGTATTGTACGCCCGCACCCCCTTTGTTCCCACCGTAGTGACCATTGGTTAAAAGTAAAGTACCTCATACAAATCTGGTCGTTACACTTCTGTATATATGTCCAGTCCCAAAGCTTTATTATCCTTTAATCTGAAGTAAACATAAAATTTCAAGAAAAGCTTACTTTCATTTTTGTACTTGCTTAAAATTTATCGACTAGAGTATCGCAGTTTTTTTTGTAGATTCAACATTAAATTTTCTCATTTTTTCACATGAACTTTTGTTATTTTTGGTAGGCATCCAGGAAACATCATCAACTATACACTTGTCACATTAACTGAAATTGGGAGCCATGTCACATTAAGTAGATTGGTGATCAGTCACATTGATGGGAAAACCCATACCGTATCCCATAGGTAATATGACCTTGACACTGCAAGTGACATGCTGTGACCCCATTGGGTGGCTCCATTTATGGTTTCAGTTCAGGAACCTAACCCAGCTGGTACTACCACAGGTAAACCTATGATGTACCTCGGCCTTGTCCTTGGGTTCAGCTGTAGCATAATGGACAACACGGCCGGGTCAGGGGTGCCAATCCCCAGTCCTCATTCACTGAGAATGAGGGATGGTGCCATTCGTAGTATGGGGTACTGTAGGGGACCCGATTGTTAACCTAAATTCCGTTACTGGCCCTGACCTTAAGGGTCTGAGGGCTTTCTCAAATGAGGGTACTTTCAAGGGAAAACTAGCTTAGGGGAGATTCCCACAAATATACCCTCAACAATAACAACCCCTGAGAAGACTCACTAAATCCTCTTCTCAAAGTACTCAGCGCTGGGTGACGGGTTCTAGGGTCAAAGCGTGGGGTCCTACAGACGGCAATAAACGAGTACGGGGATCAGAGCGATTCCGCCTATGGTAATGCAGCTGCGGGTCGGCAGGCAGCGGTATCGAACGTTTCCTCGGGGAGGGCGACGGGGTTCTTGATCAACAGCGACCGGGTTGAGCTCCTATGGTCGGGTTACTGTAAGTGGCAACGTAAAAGAAGGCTGGAGGCGAGAATATGCAAATTTATTTGATGAGCGGCGAATGCAGTTGACAATATAACAATATAATAATAATCGATGAACAGCAAATGCAAAAACGCAGGCTAAAAAGACGCAACAACGAATTAGGCCCAGAAATGAGAGACAAACTAATGAAACATGCCCTTTTAAAGGGCTCCATAAACTACAGTATGCCTTGGGCGGAGTTAACACTCCCCCAAGCTAACTTCTGCAGCGGAAATTGTTGCAGAAGATGCCTATGGTCACATAGACATTTGCCAGTTCACAACGTTAAGCATTGGGGCGAGTTTTCACTCTCCATGCTTAACATACGAACATCAACTAGTGAGAGTTTCAAACTAGTTGTTTCATGTTGTGAAACGTCGCTAGTTTTTACTGTTAAGAGGTGCACGTTGTGCTCCAATTACAGCGATGAGCTCGGAGAGCTTATCTCTAACGGAAGTTCTTGACTAGCGGGTACATACCGTAGTCTAAGTGTGCGATAGAAAATAATAAATCGAAACGGAAATAAAATGTGCGCAAATGAAACAGAAACGATCCATAAAAAGTACACACATAAATTGCATGTAAAAATTATAAAAACGAAACACAAAATGGATGCAAATTACTGTAACACAAAACGTGACGAAAAACATAACGAAAAATTGTGATGTGAATCACGTGACGTTCGAAGAAATTCTTCGGCATGTGACACACTGCATAGGGAGGTTATTGGTCCTTTTGAGCTTTAGCAGCAGATGTAGTAACTTTTGTGGACAAAACCAGCTTTCTAACCATTTTTACGGTCTTATTTTCAAACTTCAAGACTTGCTACAAAGTATAAAATGCAAAACAGGAAGAAAAGTATTTTTATACCACATTATAGAGCTTTGTATTCTGCAACTAATGAATGTTCAAATATAAAGCTAATTTGCGCCAAGGCCGATACATCTTAAGTCTCGTAAATGGGGCACAAAAACATAAAAAATGCAAAAATTCCAACTTTGGAGTACTGTAGCCATGCGAACCTTTTTTTTATGCAAGATGAACATTGCCTTAATATTTAGCATACGAAATTTGTTCTATGTCTCATTTGTGACATGCATCAAACAGTGATTCTCTCACAATAGAGGTAGCAATTGTCAAAAGTGCTATTATAAGATGGTATTCATACTCCAAATCCCACGACCCTCTCTATGGAATTTCGTAACTTTGTCTTAGCAGGTAGAAGACATCGTAAGCTATCTATGGTATAAGGAAATTTTTGGTGCTTGTGAGCTGGTTTCAGTCAGGTAAGCATTAATCCGATGAGTCCATTGCAGTGCCTTTCCAATACAGCATGGGCATCAGAATAACTGTTGTCATTTCTCGTAAGTGGATTCCAAATTGTTCGATTTATCGAATTTGATCAAAATTTTCAAATTTAAAGACTCCTCATTTGGAGCATATCATAAAAGCCATAACTGTGGAAATTCAGTTCGACTTTAAGCCACATTTTTCTTTGTATCCTGTATTCTCATAACTGTATTCGTTCATAAGATCATTACCACTTAAAACTATTTGCTACCATTTGAAAAAAAATTGTAGCCTTCGAACATTGCGCACAGATGAATGGCAAAAAATTAAAGATATAAGTACAAAAATCAAGATTTGAGAGTGTTTTGATGTTCGACTTTCCCTCTAAGTGCATCGCATTTTTTTCAAGATAAAAAAATCAAAATGATTTTTTGAAAAAATCAAGAGCCTATCTTGAAATAATCAAGATTTCATCTTAAAAAATTAAGATCCCATCTTGAAAAATATCAAGATCAAAAATCGAAAAAAGCACATCAAAGGGTGAAAATTTCTGACAAAAGCCGATCATAAGCGATCATCCGCCACCTATTTTTATACATGAGGACCGTTCAAAGTGGATTTCTGAGGGACGGACTTGCTGCTGGAGGGCGCCCTTAGTTTCTAGGTGGGTTACAACGAGGAAAGTTATTTTTATTATTTTTTCATTTATTGCATTTATTTTTTTTTATCCATCTTCACTTTTTACTTTACTGATTTTATTTTGAACTTCATCGGCTGTTTTATTGCCATTCTCTACCTGCTCAGGAACTCGACAAGGAAATGGAAATTTTTCAAAAAATCAATTTTCCATGAAAAACCAATAAGTTCATCAGATTGCCCATGCAAAATTAACTTGCCCCATTTGCAATCGCCCTGTAACCTACATGCTAATGCATTAATGTAAATACATATTGTACACTATGTGATATTCGTTTATTAATTATAAATTCATTTCATAATCTATCGTCTCAAGGGTGTCTGGAATTCACACCCAAACATTCCTATAAATTTATGTGAAGTACTTTATTTTGATCGTCCCACACCCTAGTAGCCGTTATTGACCCAATTAAGATGCTCTAATTAATTTGCACATCTGCAGCTGGTCCCCTAGAATATATACGAAAGTACACATTCCATGGCTACATTAATTCCCCATAAAAATCACAAACACACCTGCACACAGTAAAAAGTAAAAGCCCCGCCAGACATTAGTCTCAAGTGGAACAGTAGCGTGGTTCCAACAAAAACATGTATAGGCTGAGGAAATAGATATAGAAGCGTGCACAGAAGCATAGAGGCGTGGTTAAGTCCACTGTAGGCAAGGAAGCAAGCATGAGAGAAGCGTGTAAAGCATACTGTACCAGGAAAGCATTAGAAGGCATGGCCAAACAAGCGTAGAAAATACAGAAGCAGAAGAAGCAAGAAGTAGCGACTGGCAGAAAAAGATTTTCGGAAACGGACCTCCCGCCAACTGAGGGAGTGGCTAAAAGAAGCAGTATTCAAAGAGAAGCAAAGCATGATTCTGTCAGATTTTATAAAGCGCCTTTTTATTCGAGTTTCGAGAAAGAGTTTAAAAAGCGAGATTTGTGTTTATTGTGAAGCTAGCGTTTTACGTCAACGAGAAAGCAATCATCGATTCATTGTTGGCCCTTTTTATCATATTAATCTCACATTTTGTCGTCACCTGCGTCCCCACAGACTGCAAATCGTGCAGTGTTAAGATCAAGTAAAGTATCACTAGAATCTGGACGTTGCAGCCCCTAGAAACCAAGAGAGCTCTCTGCAAGCAAGTTCTGACCTCAGAAATCCAGTTTCAAGAGTTCCCGTACATAAGCAAAGAAGGCGGAGGAGCGCCTTTGACTTGCTGGTTTCTCAGAAATTTGCATCATCTGATGTCGTGCCCCCCATCTAGATTTTACTTCAAGATATAGGATCTTGATTTTTTTCAAGATGATATGTTGATTATTCCATTATTACACTGATTTTTTCAAGATGGGATCTTGATTTTTTTAAAAATGGGATATTGATATTTTTTAAAGATGGACCTAGATTTTTTCAAGATTATCTTGAAAAAATGCAATGCACTTGAAAAGAAAGTCGATTGCTACAATTCATCTTGAAATTTTGTGCATCATGTTCGAAGGTAACAATTTTATTCAAGTGACTCTGCGGCTCTCAAAATGGTATGCGAACCGGATTGAAACTTTAGCACATTGTGTTGGACGTTTGTGTTGGACCTACAAAGATCAATCTACAAGCGCTTGGCAAGCACGCATCGCTTGCCAAGTGCTAGTGGACTGCTTGTCATTTTGTTGCTTGCCAAGCAACCCACAATGTCCATGCCCTATCCTATCAGTCTATTTTTTGCAAACGAATCGAAGTTATGAAACGAAAATTCGGTTTGATTTTCTAATTCGTTATGAACATGCAATGAAACAAACATAAGAATAGATTCGTTTAATTTCCAATGAAATTGAAACGTAAAATGAAACGAAATTCAAGACTTCGTTTTTCTTTCGGTTCGTTTTGACGGTGCTTCGTTTCTCGTTTCCTTTCGTTTCTTAATGGCCCGAGCTAAAAATAGCACAGAGAACGTAACTTTTTATGCATGCAATTTTTGTCATAAGTTGCAAAGAGCAGCCTATAAGAAGTATATAACAATTCTTATACACGATGATTGTACGCGCATAGCCGTCCCACTGCCGCTACACAGCAACTAAAAAGGTCAACTGTCCACTACCATAATCTGATCATCAACATATATATATGGAATACTGCAGTGACTGTTATGCAAAAGCCGTAAATAATAATTGCATGTCACACAGCAGCCTGTCACTGGCTGTCCGACCTGTTGTCACCTTCCTGCTTTGCCAACATATGTCATAAACATCATTTTTTGAACTTGATACAAGTAAATATTAAGCTTCCCTATTACATTTTTCTCATTAAGTGTAAAGAAAAATCATCTACATCTAAAAAAGATAAAGAGAAACAGGATTAATGAAAAATAAACAAAAGGAAAGAATGGAAAGGAAAATAAAGTAAAGTAATAATTAACAAAGTCAAATATTCCAAGAGAAAATTACTTGAATAAAAACAAAAAGCGAGATAAACGAATCAGTGAACACGTAGAAGAGCAATAAGCGAATGAAAGTGACAAACAAAAGAGTTTAAAGAAAAAGGAACAAGCAGAAGGAGGAAAAAAACCAGTAGAGTACGTGCAGAAAAATGCACCTAATTGTAAATATTGACAAAGAATCGATGTTTTTTATTCTTTTTTTTAACTTGGTCATTTAGTTTCATTTCTTATTAGTTTATCATCATCCTGGTCTCGCCACTACTCATTGTGTAATAATGTCCCAATCAATTCATTTTTTAAGCATTGAATTTCATGGCAGAAGTGAGACTCTTACCTGTATGGTGGACCAGAATGACCATCCCATTATCTCGACCGTCCTGTCACCTCAACCCTACGGTTACCTTGACTGTCCTGTTACCTTGACTGTACATTTCTTCAAAATACAGCAAAACAAAATGAAACATAACAAAATATAAATGAGGAATAAAATTAATTCAATTTAATTAAGAAAACAAATAACAAACTATAAAATGCTAGTAATTACAATCACGTAAAATAGTAAAAAATATTATAATTGCGGAAAAAAAGGAAATCAAATAGAAAAAAGAAGAGAGAAAACAAACAAAGATATAGACGAGGAAAAGAGTGAATAGAAAGAAAATGTAGAAAAACAAAGAAGAAACTTTTAAAAAGCAAAAAATGCAATGAAAAATAATAGAAAAAAGGAACGTGGATGAGAAAGAAAATGACGACAGAGAGCAAAAGAAGAAGCCAAAAAAAGAACAAAGAAAAAATAAATACGACAGTCTAAAAAACAAAAAGAGGAAAACTAAGAATAGGATATAGAAAAAAGGAAAAGGTACCAGACAGAAAAAGGGGGAAATTATGATGTATCCGAAAAACGCCATACTTTGGATATAATCTACATATGGACCAAAATGAAAAGGCAAGAGTATAACTAATAGATGCGGAAACTGAAACTTGAGAAATGTGGAAATAATTAGGTAAAGTAGGCAAAGTTTTCTGTTTTTTAAAAATTGAGCAAAAATGTTTAGATTGATGAAAAAATTTTTAACTGTTCAGATCGGTATGTATGGTGTCACATTTGTATTGGCCATCGATGGATGTTCAGGGTTTATCCCAGCATTCTCCGTTAGTGCATACAAGAACAACAAAACAATTTACTGCAATGTATATAAGTATAGTCATTTGTTTTTACTGAGTCTGAAATATGTGCAGGTATTTTAATCAAAGGAGGGAGTAATGTCCAAGATCAGACTGATTCTACAAAATTTCACAAAAAATATGAATAAACCCAATTTTCTGTATAGATAATTTAGTTTTTTCTTCATTTCTCTCTGAAAGGTAGCAAATAGCATTTAAATTTGGTGAATATTTCGTTTCATTGACTTTTCTAAATTACATGATTACTTTATTGCCTGTCAATTGCCTGTCAAAGTCTATGGGGTATCAGTCAAATACTTTTTGGTCACTTCACCACAAATAAAAAGATTTATATCCATTGAGTGGACCAACCAAACTTTCGGGATGTGTACCAAAGTATTCCAAATTTTGTGTTACTATTTTATCAAATATAATCTGTATAGATCCATCTATATTAGGTTTATGGTCGAAGCATATGGCTTGTGTAAACATTGATCATTGATCAAGGAAAATAATTTGTTTTATGTAAACTTATGGAAAACATTCTTCATCAGTACACACAGTGTAATCGACCACCTGTTAAAGAAGTTAAATCAACTAAAGTAAGCAAAGAATTGGTCATAAATAAGAAATTTAAATTTTACATGTTCAAAAATTGAATTTGTGCACGTATCATTTTTTACATACATAATTTCCGTAAGTTTAGAACAACAGGGTTGAACATTTGTGGGTGGAACAAAATAAACGAGTTGGGTACCCATTAAAATACTGTCTCCTGGACATGGAAGTGAGAAACTTGATTAATTGTGATATTCCATACCACTTGTTTGCCATTAGCCGAATAATTATACCAGTGGCTGAATTTGGAACAAAGATTGCAACAAGTGCCTGGAACAGTCACAAAATCCCAAGTAGGAATGCAATTTTCTTGTTCAGTTCACAATTTTAATCAGTATTTCTTTAGATTACGGTGGACCAATTGATTAATTGAAAGCTTCGAAAACAACAAGCCTTACACATGCAATTCCCGATGTTGATGAAGCATGCAGTTATTATGCAGAATGTACAAATGGTCATTTTTCGGAAGAAGCAGCAGCTGGAGTTGACCTTCTTCAGTGTCGCCCAGACTTGATCCTTTTGCGGAACAATGACTTGACATGATTGGCAAATATTGATGCAAAATAACTTTTTTCAAATGTTGTAAATTTTAATTATGTTCCCTTGCAAAATGCAATATTACAACATGTTAGACTAAGTGAAAATTATCACAATCAAATGATGTAATAACCATAAAAGCTGTGATTTTTTGAATAAATAAACCAGACGTTTTTTATCAATGTTGAATTATACTTTTTTGGGGAGGCTGGGTTTTCTACTCAAGAACTCAAATTTTGCATTTAACCTACATTGAACAAATTGATGCTGGGAAACTCAAATAAACTATGATACATATTACTGCAAGTTTCCTCACTTTTTCTGTGATTTGTATTTGTTTTGTTTCATTTAATCTTTCTCTTTTGCTTTCTCTTTTGCTTTATTTTTTTCTTTTTCTTCTTTCCAGGTCTTTTGTTACTTTTTATTTTCCTTTTTCCGTTTTGCCATTTCTTCCTGTTTCTTGTCTTGATATCTCTTCTGTAATTCCGTTTGCCATCCTTGTTCCTTGATACTACTCTCTTTTTCTTTCAATTAATTTTTTGTGGTTTTTTATGTATTCATTTTATGCAGTCTTTTTGCCACTAGCCCTTTCTTCTTTGCACATTTATTTTTCCTTCATACTAATGAAAAATACGAAAATACACACTTTATCAACAAGAGAAACATTTGGTGGTGCTAGTGAGACAGTGGCTGTAGTGATAGTTGATGAACATTTGATGGCTCAAATTACAACCCCGTTTTTGATTCATTGAATGCATGGAGAGAATGGCCATAATACCTCAGTTGTGGTGAGACCAGAATGATGATAAACTAATAAGAAATGAAACTGAATGACCCAGTTAAAAAAGAGAATAAAAAACATTGATTCTTTGTCAATATTTACAATTAGGTGCATTTTTCTGCACGTAATCTACTGCTTGTTTTCGTCCTTCTGCTTGTTCCTTTTTCTTTAAACTCTTTTGTTTGTCACATTCATTCGCTTATTGCTCTTCTACGTGTTCACTGATTCGTTTATCTCGCTTTTTGTTTTTATTCAAGTAATTTTCTCTTGGAATATTTGACTTTGTTAATTATCACTTTACTTTATTTTCCTTTCCATTCTTTCCTTTAGTTTATTTTTCATTAATCCTGTTTCTCTTTATCTTTAGATGTAGATGATTTTTCTTTACACTTAATGAGAAAAATTTAATAGGGAAGCTTAATATTCACTTGTATCAAGTTCAAAAAATGATGTTTATGACATATGTTGGCAAAGCAGGAAGGTGACAACAGGTCGAACAGTCAGTGACAGGTTGCTGTGTGACATGCAATTATTATTTACGGCTTTTGCATAACAGTCACTGCAGTATTCCATATAAATATGTTGATGATCAGATTATGGTAGTGGACAGTTGACCTTTTTAGTTGCTGTGTAGCGGCAGTGGGACGGCTATGCGCGTACAATCATCGTGTATAAGAATTGTTATATACTTCTTATAGGCTGCTCTTTGCAACTTATGACAAAAATTGCATGCATAAAAAGTTACGTTCTCTGTGCTATTTTTAGCTCGGGCCATTAGGAAACGAAAGGAAACGAGAAACGAAGCACCGTCAAAACGAAGCGAAAGAAAAACGAAGTCTTGAATTTCGTTTCATTTTACGTTTCAATTTCATTGGAAATTAAACGAATCTATTCTCATGTTTGTTTCATTGCATGTTCATAACGAATTAGAAAATCGAACCGAATTTTCGTTTCATAACTTCGATTCGCTTGCGAAAAATAGACTGATAGGATAGGGTATGGACACCACAAGCACTTTGTGCAGGCGATCCACAGGCAGGTCACAAGCGTTCCACAAGCACTCTGTAAGGTTTGTCAATTTTTGGGTCAATGGAAAATACAGGTTACTGTAGCTGAATAACCTGCAGATCGGACTGAATGCTAAAATGTTCTTAATTTATTCTTTCTTCTTCAGAATCGTCAACGAAAATGTCAAAGGATGGGCGGCAACGGCAACGATCAGGAAAACGCCAAGGTAATTAAAAGGAAAATCTTAGTCTCGCAACGAAATTAGGTTTCTTCCAGCTTCCAATGGTCGCAAAAGCCGGACGGAACAATCGACGTTTTTCCAGCGACCCTACGACGATGGTGAAGAGCAGAGAAAGCAGGTAAGCCAAATTTATTAATAAAATAGTGAAGTGATTTTAACATACAAAACCGACATATATATATAAAGAAAAAGACATAAAAAAAGACATAAAAACTAGGTATTGACGTCATAGTTTCATATAATCTTAGATCATAATCTTAATAAGCGTAGTCATATAAAAATAAAAAAGTTAGGTTGCGTAAATGAAGAATCTTGGCACGATGTCTACAGTAGGATTGGATAATGTAGGTTTGCCTGACATAAGCGCGATGGTGAAGGCATCGCTGTTTACTGTAGGTTGCTCAACGGCGATCTTTATTGATTGATTTTTAGGGCTCCCACATTCTTCCGGCGCTGATGAAAAGGCTGCCCACAGCCTCGTTTGGCAAAGTTTGGATGGCGAATCGGCGGCGAAATCGGCGGGGAAATCGGCGGCGAAATCGAGGGCGGATTTTTCGGGTAAGCGTTCTTATGATGATAAAAGAAATTTTCTTCTTGTTTTCTCCAATCCTCAGATTTTTCGTTATAATTTTCTTCGCTTCTTTTTTTTGCCTTCCATTTTCTCCAACTTTATGTTCCGGTTTTTCTTTATGATTTTTCCTGTTCTGTTCTATAATTTTCCCGTTTTGCATAGATTTAAATTTTACAAATTTGTAAATAACCAAAATTTAAGACGGCGTGTTTGGTTGTGTTTTTTTTTCATATATATATAGGATGCAAAATGGACAAAAATCGATGAAAATTCAACGAAAAAGGACGACGGATGCGACAATATTGCGAAATTGGTGACGATTCGATGACGGGATGACAAAAATTTGGAACAAAGCGACGACGGCGAATTAATCGATGATAACAACGATTTTGAGACCACGATTTGGGGACGAGGACGACGAACGATGCGGTTCTCGTAAGTATATTGCAAAATTTGGCCATTAGGGCATCAATTTGTTCGGGTAATAACTGGGGGTCGCGTCACAATTGGATTCGTAAATAAATGCATCGATGTTCGGCAAATTCTTTGGCGGCAGGCGTCATTTCGATATGATAAGGCGGCATATAGCAGACAATGAAAGCGGCTATCGATTTCGTAAATGGCTCCCGGGGATATATCGTAGGTTGAGATTGGGTTTGCGATGAAATAATTTTAGGCCCCTCGAGGTTGATTTTATCCGCAGATGATGTTGAGGGAACTTGGGAAGCAATTATGGGGCAACCGCGGGAGTTGGTGCGACTTTGATTAAGCCATTATTAATCGAATCGGGAACATTTGACAATGGAGGCAATATACCTTTGGTGTTAGCTACCATTAAACTGGAAACTTTCAATCGTGTATATTGTGTCGACGAGGGTATAACTGATTGTAAGAAAGATCCAGGTATTGGACTGATCAAATAATGTTCATTCGTCGATACATGGGCGTGAGGAGGAATCATTGGGACATTACCTCCTGAGGCATTGCTCATTAGTGGCGGCGGTTTCGATTTAAAAATATTCGGTGTTTCGGTCACCATTTGGACGAATTTTCGGTTTTCTTCGACAACAAATGGGGTGGTTGTTGTAAGGCGTCGCCTAATCGAGAAGTTTTTGAATGTTTTTGACCGGCGATCAATTTTCTATGAGTCGCGTAGATTCCTGGGATAGGGGAGGCGCAATTTTGCTTAAATTCTTCGTATAACGTTGGGTTCTTTAGATGATGACAGTCAAGTTTGTAGGTGATGAAGTGACCATCAATCAACAGCTATCGTCCTTGTAATTTTCGCGAAAGGCATCTCTTCAGATGTAGAAATTAGTTAATAACAGAGCATAAATGAATACACAAATAACAATTTACCGAAAAAGAATATATAGGAAAATACTTTGATAAAAGAATATAAAAATGTTTAAGCGGCGGAGTACACAACTGAGTAAAAGAATAAAAATGAGCTTTCTCAATAACTTATATAGAAAGATAATATGCGTTATATACAAGTACTTATCTATTTTCCTCTTTTTTCTTTCTTCACATGGACAAACATGTAGATAAGAATTCTGGAGACTGGTCTGATGATACAATCAACGCCTGAATCATGGACAAATGGTCGTCTGTTTTTTTCTTTTTCAACATATTGAAATGTATTTTTTCGTACGGGCGGCTCGGATTTTCTTTGAATTGCAATAAATATGTCGGATGTTTCTTTTCAACGACAACGTATGGTCCTGTCCAGGGAAAAGTAAATTTAGGTGAGTGTTTGGGCTTCACCACTGGACTATACTTAAAAACTTCTTCTCCTACTGCAAATTCTTCTCCATGTTCTTTTTTATCATATGCAATTTTCTGAGCGTTCTGTGCAATTTTTATATTTTCTTTGGCAGATTGCCAGACGTCCGACAAAAGACGTTGGATGTTGTCGCTATAATCGTCAACATCGATTCGATAGAAAGCCGGCGAGAAATGAAGAGCGGCGTCAATCGGCAAATTTGGATGGCGGCCAAAAAGAAGAAAAAACGGTGAGTACTTTGTTGATTTTTGGGTGGCCGTGTTATATGCAAAACACGCGTAGGGCAGATAGGAATCCCAATCGTTGTGTTTTTTATTGATGTACATCGAGATCATTGTAGCCAACGTTTTATTGAATCTCTCCACTAGTCCATATGTTTGTGGGTGGTAGGGACTCATGTTTATTTTTCTCGTTGCACATATTTCACAAATGTGTAACATTAGATCAGATAAGAAATTTGTGCCTCAATCTGAAAGTAACGTTAGTGGCGCACCAAAACGTAGCACTATTTCTGTCATAAAAGCTTGGGCAACTTTTTCTGTCGTAGTTTCTGGTAGAGCTACTGCCGTCACATACTTCGTTAAATATTTGCTGAACACAATGACGTATTTATTCCCATTTTTGCTTATAGGCAAAGGACCTAAAATATCCATAGCCACTCTGTCAAATGGACCTGTGACTGGTATAGGCATAAGAGTGGCGCGATTTCTTTTTGTGGATGTTTTTCTCATGCTGCAACTAATACAATTCAAGCAATGTTCTCGTACGTCGCGGTATACTGTAGGCCAATGGTAATGTAAGCGGATTTTTGCCAATGTTTTCATAAAACCAAAATGTCCAGAAAAAACGTCATCATGGCAAGCTTCTAAAATTTCTTCTTTTTTCGAAACTGGAACTTCTAATTTCAATTCGTCTTCGTCTGCATCGCCCAAATAATATAGAATTTCGTCTTTTATCGTAAATTGGGATGCTAGTGAAACAATTTTCTTGGCTTGCTTAAGATCTTCAGGCAGGTAGTCAGACTGTAAATAAGCTAATAGTTGACTACAAAATTGATCACTTCTCTGTGCTTTACGAAAGTCGTTCATATTACTCGCGTTGAACTCGTTTTCTTCCTTTTCCGTGACTATAGTTCGATTTTTCTCGAGAGTAGTTCTTTCTATAGTTGGAAGTTCTTCAAAATTCGCATCTTCTTGAATTGGAAATAAGTGATCAGACGTTTTTGAGCATGTAGTTTGAGTTTCATCTAGACTAGTTCTTGCTATAGTCGATGTTTTTTCGGAACCTGCTTCTGCTATAACAGAGATTGAGTCATTTGGCTTGTTTTTACAAGTTTGTGAGCGTGTAATCGCGTTTATGTGAAATTTTACGCCTTTCTTGTCGTTTTCTCCACATACTGGATTTCTTGAAAGAGCGTCTGCATTTTTGTTGATTTTTCGGGCGCGATGTTTAATGTTGAGTTCTTGAAATTCTTGTAATGCCAGTCCCCATCTAGCTATAGGACCGGAAGGGTTTGGTTTTGAAAAAACGCTTTGTAAGGCTGAATGGTCCGTAAAAACAGTGACGCGCTGCTGATACAAATAGTGGCGAAAATATTTTACTGCCCAAACTATGGCTAAAGCTTCCTGTTCCGTAATTGCGTAGTTTTTTCTGCTTTCGTCAAACTTCGGCTGGCATAAGGTCCATTCATATTTCTGGGCTTTCTTTAGTAGAAAATGTAGGGGATAGGCAATTTTCGCGAAATCTTGTATAAAACGTCGATAATAACTTGCTAAGCCCAAAAAGCTGCGTAATTGGTCAATATTTGTTGGTGGCGAAAAGTTCTTCAGGCTGCTAACTTTGTTTTCATCTGGTTTTATTCCTTGCACTGAGATTTCATGTCCTAAGTAAGCAATTTTCGATTTTAAAAAGTGACATTTTTCCAGGCGAAGTTTTAAACCGGCGGCCTGCAGACGTTGAGAGACTTCGTCCAGCCGCGATTGGTGTTCGTCGAACGTTCGGCCGAAGATCAAAACCTCTTCGAGATAAACAAGGCAAGTCGACCACTGGAGCCCGCTCAAAACGAGGTCCACTAATCGTTGAAAAGTCGCAGGGGCGTTGCAAAGACCAAAAGGAACAACCTCAAATTGGTAAAGACCATTATAGGTAATAAAGGCTGTTTTTTCTTTATCCTTTTGAGCAACTGGTATCTGCCAATAGCCCCAAGCTTGATCTAAAGTGGAGAATAGAGTAGCTCCTTGAACAGCATCAAAAATATCATCAATTCTAGATAATGGATAACTATCCTTTTTGGTAAGGGCATTTAGTTTCCTATAATCGACACAAAAACAAAATCCTCCCGTCTTCTTAGGCACTAAGACAACTGGGCTGGCCCATGGACTTTGGGATGGAGTGATAACTCCTTTGTCCAACATTTTCTGAACTTCTTCGTTTATTTGTTCTTTCTGTTTATAGGGCGCTCCATACGGGATTTGTCAAATGGGAACATTGTCGCCGGTTTCAATTCGATGTTCAAGCAAAGTGGTTCGTCCAAGATCATGGTCGGTGGGGAACAAGGTCGAAAAGCGGGCCAGAAGACCGAAAAATTGGGGACGTTGGACATCAGTCAGGTGAGCTTCTTTTACATCACTCTGAAGTTCATGATTTGCTAACAAAATCTCAGCTTTTTCTTCTTCATTCTTTTCGCAAAAATCTTGAGATAAACAAACTTTTTGATGGCAGGATGTTGGTTGATCAGAATACAAATTCTGGTAGGCTGGAACTTTTCCAATTTTGATTCCTTGATAAAGGGTAATAGGGCTTTCCGTAGTGTTGAGAATGCTGACTGGAATAAGTCCATTGTCGGGTTTGACTAAACTAGAAGCAACTTGTAGGTGAAAACGGAGTACAAATTTTGACAAAGGTTCAAAAATCAACGAATTCAATCGAGTGTAAGGCATCTCTAGCTGGGCATCCACAAAATTAATAGTTCGGGGTGGAATGACTACTGTCTCGGCCAGGACCACTATTCCTCGGGTGGTATTGGGTAGGAAAATTTTCGGATTCTTCATGGGTACTGTGATTGAACCAAAATCGATATGGGCGGCTTTCCAATGTAACTCGGTTTTTGCGAATCGTCATAAGAAATCAGTTCCCAATAGCAAATCATAGGTGGAATTCTTGACTACATGTACTCGAAGAAATTCGGGCGGTGACGACAAATTTTGCTCTACTGTAAGTGAGATTCTAACCCAACAAGAAGCCGTAACTTCTGCAGTTTGACTATTAAAAACCTTGTAACTTTTAATCATCAGGGGGAGTATTTGAAATCCTCTTTTTATCGCTAAGTTGTAACCAATAAGGGAGATATCTGAACCACTGTCGACTAATGTAGTTATGGGTTCTTCTACGTCTTCGTTCAACCATACATCAATGGTGGGGCATCGATCTTGAGTTGGTTGGGTGCTGAGTCTTATACTGCAATTTGAAGTCGAAGATTCATCTTTTGATGGAGTTTTGCGACTTAGCCAAGGCGAAAAAGCTTTCTTCAACATGGTAGAATAAGCTACTTCAGATGCTGTGGGATCTGCATGTTCGTTTTGTGTTTGTTCCCCATTTCCTCTTTCCGTTTCTTGCAAATCGGAAAATCAAACAATTGGTTCACAATCATTCTCTCGGTGGCCAAAACATTTCCCAATCCTTGCTTTGAAGTAATGACAAAAAACGAAGTATCCTTTCAAGAGTAAAGCGATCAGGACTGCTAGGACAATGAGCATATTTAAAATCAGTTGTAGGGGGCAGAAATCAAATAATCTGTAGTAGTGACCAAATTCTTCACGCCTGTAGTGCTGATATGTTCCAACGAGTTGGCGGCTCCTTCCGTGATTTCTGCTACCATCTTCCCTGTACCAGCCAAAGTCTGATACACCACAGTCGGATCCAATGATAGTTCTGCTGTATATCATGTGAGTCGGTTCAAAGCGCTTTCAAGGATCGAAATTTTGGAAAAATAGCTTCTCATAAGGCCAAAAGTGTGTAAAATGCCAGCTTGTTGATCGTGAAAATAGGAAGGCGTATTGAAAGTTTGCAACTTAGTTCTGCCTTGCCACTGGATACCATAAGGGATCATTGCAACATGCACTGGACCAGTAGATGTTCTCCATCCAGTTCCTGTTTCGTGGTAGATACCAACCACATGGTGATTGCAATCTACGACAGGCGATGTTCCAATCACATCCTTCGTTCCGGGAACCACAAAAAGTGTGTGATTTTGGAATGAAATTGGCAAATAGGCGTAGCAGGTTTGATTAACTTGGTAGTCCCAAAATATATGATCTGGTACAATTCTTTCACATTCCCAAACCATGAGAGCTTGACCGGCAAAGGAGGCGATAATATCATTTGGCATAAGTAAAGCTCTGGCTCCTAGAGTTGGATCGAGTTTCAAAAGTTGCCAAATCATCACTAAACGTTGCTTTGAAGAATGACATAATTCGGTCCAAATAGTTTGGAAAATTCGACTTTCTTGCTCAATCATTTTGTCGTATAAAAACTGAAATTTCGAATTCATAGGATCTTTTTGGAGTGATCCAGGATTGATATTTGATGTGTCTCGATCGGCCAAGAGTTGATGAACATCTTCTTCGAACTGCAGAATAGGTCCTTGCTCAGTGGAATAAGCGTTTTGTAGATGACATGTAGAAATTGTCACGGAGAGCTGAAAAGATCCTTGAACTTCTTCCACTATCACATGATCCTGTAGGATATGTCCTGTGAAATTTCCTACTAGAGCCAATGGACAGTAATTCTCGAAGGTGGTGGCATTCCAAATGATCGTTCCTCCAGCGTTCAAACATTGTCCAGCAACAGGAGGGCAACCACCAGTGTCTCCAAGATCACTAATAGTTACTTTGTGATCAACAGCTGCTATCGTCCCAACTTCCATGAGTAAATTCTCGACTGAACGACAAGTATCTTTGCAGCACCACTTGAATTCTACTTGCAACGTCTGATTTGTGGTCAAAATTCCAGGTTGAATTTCTGCTAAATTGCATCCCATATAGCTTTTATCAGACCAGACTTGTCTGCATAAACCTGGAGTGACAATGTTCTGCAAAGTGGTGTCAGATACAATTGCTCGGGATCCAAAAACTCCTGTGTTCGTACAAACGGTTCGGTTTCGTAAAATGCATCGAACGGCTATAATTTGATTCAAATGTCCATTCGTGGACCAAATATGCAACTTTATTTCGTGTTTTTCAGCTTTGATCAGTGGCGGAGGGCGACATTGCATCGTTTTTGGAACCATCAAGGCACGACCGCCTCGTGAAGCGCCACATTGGTAGAAAGGTTCGCAGAACGAATAGCCGACAACAAAAGAAAGTAACAATATGGCGGCGAACAAAAAATAAGAAGAGGTAAGTGAGACTAAATTTCTAAGAATTCATTGGAAATGGTGTTGAGGAACTCTTCTTCTGTTACATTTTCTGCTTCTTTGAACTGCTTCTGCTCTAAATTGAAATTGTAAATCTTCTAACCTTCTTGGATCCATTCTTGAGTCAGTTTGAGCTGACTGATGTCGCATGGGATCTTCTGGGGAGGTGACTTCGGGCCTCCAAACGATCCATGGTATCGACTCATTGATCCATCCTTCTGTCGTAAATTCCAAGGGTCCTTGTCTAGCGATCACTCCTCGTCGTGACTGGCTTTCAAATTCTTGCATATGCATACAATTCAAAATATTACATAAATTACAAATACTGGCTGCAGCAGGCCCATTCAAAATTCTAAAATAAACTTCACCCATGGGGCGGCTTCCAGAGGGACGGTCGGAATTAGAACCTCCAGTCTGAGCCGTATCCATGAAAACATTAACTGATTCGACTTGCCCAGAATTTTCAAATCGCTGATGGTGCCGTCTATCTTCATAATAGTCGAAATCAGAAGTTTCATCAAAATCAGAGGTTTCATCTGAACCATTTTCTAAATAACCATTTTCTAAATGTTCTGGGGCTTCATGTATACCCATGGGAGGCAATAGTGGGATTATCGCTAATTTCTTCAGATCCTGTCCCACTACTCACCAATGTGGAGTGTCCGGTTCCAAAATAAAATTCATTATATCAGGCCATAAAAACATGTGCCTGAGGCCTCACATTGGAATTTCCAAACAGATCGAAATCATCGCAATTCCAATGTGTTCTGCGATGGTGTCAGGATTAAATTCTGACACATTGGGCCCATTAGCCTCGGCAAGACAAAGCTGACTATTGACTCCTCGGGTTCCAGAAAGGGCATCTCCTGGACTCCTAGGGTTCGAAACGCCTCGGGCTGGCATTTGTACTCGGCGCGGTCCACCACGCCACGTGCTACGCGGGGAACTCGAAAATCTGGAATCTTGATTTCGTTCGAGCATGGGGCAAGTAGAAGAATAATGCCCACTTCTACCACATCTATAACAAGAAACGGTACCATCTGAGGACCTTCCTGACGGGCGGCCGCGGTTAAAGTTGGTATTTATCGCGCGATTTGGGCGACCTCCCATCCTGTTGGGCTCTTGGGGTCCATTCGATTGAATCTGAAAATCTCTTGCGTTATTCCTAGACCAAAAACGATTTTCTTGCCATGGCCATCTGTTGAAATTAGTATTTTGATTCGTCCTTTGTTTGTGTCTTCTTTCAGGATTCGAATTTCCAGTTAGGGTGACAGCACTCAATTGTTGCACTAAATTTTTTCAGCTGACTGACGGAATTCGCCAAAACTTGAAACGAAGGGTTATTTTCACCATGATATTGTTTTTCTCGTAATTCTTGTTTTTCAGCTTCAGCAACGGCAGCCTCGAATGAATCCGGTTCGGCGTTTTGGACCCAACGACGAATATCAGGTATTAGTCGATTTATAAAATGATTTTTAATAATTATATCAGGTTCTCCGGCTCCGTTCCAGGTTGGAAAAGCTCGTTTGGCTAAACAACGGACGTCAGCGGCGAAAACGGCCACAGGTTCTCCCAACGATTGCGTTCTGGCGACTAGCTGCTCGTATTTGACGTCGATTTGGCGATTATCGGGAAATTTGGCTAGGTAAGCACCAGTCCATGCATCCCAGTCAGCCAATGGAGGTTGTCTTGCTTCTAATTCTCCAAAATAATTGAGCACCGCGCCTCGTAAATAATTTGCTAGCAGGGCGGTTTTTCTACTTAGGGCGGTAGCACCTGCCAAAATCGCTAATCTCGAAAATTTTCTTTCCCATTCTGACCAATTTAAATCGTTCGGGTCGCCAGCAAATGGGGATAGATCGCCTAGACCGGTGGGAATCGTCGGCCAGGTTTCATACAGTTCTGTAACTCGAGCCACTGTACTTCGTAACAAATCGTTGATTTCTTGCATAGCCATTAGGTCTCTATTTCCAACTAAAACTTGATCTTCTTGATTCGCCAAAATTTGTAAATTTTCTTCTTCTAAATTTTCTTCTGGTGGTGCATGTTCAAATAATGGTCGTCCACTTCTAGTTCGTTGGTATTCTGTAGGATTCTGGCGAGCGCGGGCGATTACATTATTAAAAATCGAAAAAAGTGAATTTTCTTCTTCAGCCGTTCTTCAAGAAAAATCGTCAAGCTCGAAAAATTCGAAAAACGCCAAGTAAGTTGCCAAATAAAATCATCGGCCTTCGTGCTTCTTTATTTCTTCTTTATTTTCAGGCTTCTTCAAAATCAATTCGAATCCAAAGATTGCAGTCGACGTCCTGCCATGAATCACCACTTGTAAGGTTTGTCAATTTTTGGGTCAATGGAAAATAAAGGTTACTGTAGCTGAATAACCTGCAGATCGGACTGAATGCTAAAATGTTCTTAATTTATTCTTTCTTCTTCAGAATCGTCAAGGAAAACGTCAAAGGATGGGCAGCAACGGCAACGATCAGGAAAACGCCAAGGTAATTAAAAGGAAAATCTTAGTCTCGCAACGAAATTAGGTTTCTTCCAGCTTCCAATGGTCGCAAAAGCCGGACGGAACAATCGACGTTTTTCCAGCGACCCTACGATGATGGTGAGGAGCATAGAAAGCAGGTAAGCCAAATTTATTAATAAAATAGTGAAGTGATTTTAACATACAAAACCGACATATATATATAAAGAAAAAGACATAAAAAAAGACATAAAAACTAGGTATTGATGTCATAGTTTCATATAATCTTAGATCATAATCTTAATAAGCGTAGTCGTATAAAAATAAAAAAGTTAGGTTGGGTAAACGAAGAATCTTGGCACGATGTCTACAGTAGGATTGGATAACGTAGGTTTGCCTGACATAAGCGTGACGGTGAAGGCATCGCTGTTTACTGTAGGTTGCTCAACGGCGATCTTTATTGATTGATTTTTAGCGCTCCCACAACTCCACAGCGCTCCACAAGCAACTACAAGCATTTAAGATGCAATCCACAAGCGTTTCACAAGCAGTCTACAAAGCAATGCACGAAAGACTTTTTACAAAATTGTTGTTCACTTTTAGGGACGGCTTTGTCTTTTCCGACAACAGTAGACGTGTATTATGTTTTATTTGTTGTGACAATTGCTTATCCGGAGAAAAGCGTGTTATGTTTGAATGTTTCTGAACAGTATACGAAAAACAAGTATCAGTGTATATTTTGAATGTATAAACTCTTGAAACAAATTATATGTTATTGTCACAACATAATTCGCTATTGTACAGAATCAGGATGAAATGATGGAAAATTTATCAAAAATTTCATGCGTGTGCTCGATACAGTAATGAACATGTTATTCTCATCCATTTCACTTACCTAACAACTCATCTCCATTTGATGATATGAAGCAATGGTCAAGCTTTCTATGAAATGTTTATAAATCGAAAAAATGACAACAGCATCGTCGTCGAAATTTTAAGCAGAGCTTTTATGGCGAAATGTTTTTCTAAAACAATTTTTACAAGCTAGTGGGGCACACTCACAAATTTTCAATTCTATGTATTTTAGCAGATAATTTTAAAAATTATAAATTTTGAAAATTAAAAATAAAAATTTAAAATTGTACTTGCTTTCCACTGTGTTGCTTTCAAGAACCCGCATGTTATAGACATCCTAAAAGTGCACCGACAGGCTTCCAATAAATAATTGCCCTCATAAATATGTTCCAACTGACATCCACATTCTGCAAGTGCTTGGCAAGCGACTCACAAGCTCTTGCCAGGGGTCACAAACACTTGGCAACCGACTCGCAAGCAACCCACAAGTGCTTCGTTTTTTTGCTTGCCAAATTGGCGCTTGTGACAATGGCAACCCACAGGCAAAAACACACATTACTTTGTGATGGACTCCGAGATTACAAAAATTATTTCATATCAGAAGGCAGACGAACTGCCTTCTGCATGTAATGTATACATCGTTGTCTTTTCTACGCTGATATCGCGTAGCATGTCGGCGTTTGGGATACTTGGCTCGCAAATTTTGACTCATCAGAGATCCAGAACTACAACACAATACCTGATTTCCAAGTATCAACTCATCAGTCTGGGTGAGTTTTCGGGAACTGCGTCAGTTGAAGGTGGAAAGAAGCATAAAAGATCACTTGAGGAACTTAAATAAATTTCTCCATTTCTACGTTTTATATTGCGCCTCAACGGCGAAATATGAACGGAGTTCTAGGACAAGCACTAGAATATGAACGCTGTTTAACAATCATAGAATCGTTTATTTGACAAAAATGAAACACTAAACATAAAATTTCAAAAAAACGGATTCTGTATAACAACATGACGTGATCGGATCAAGATCGTTCGTTTTCTTCATCAGTGCCGCCCTTCAAAAGAGGAAGACATTCCAATTTTTAATGCAAGAGTTCTGGAACTAAAAACTTAGCACAAACTCCAGGTGTCAGTATATCGATAGCACAATTTTTGTGAAGGATGGAATAAAACGGCGACGGCAAAATATAATCACAATCATTTTTCAGAAGTTTAGGATTCAGTTGACATTATGTTTCGAAAATCAGGATTTATCATTATTGATAACTACAGTTTACACCTGGATTACTATGAACTCAGACGAAGAGTAGATGATCCTTCAAAATTTGCACAAAGATGCTTCGAATTTTGTTTGTACTAAGAACATGTGAAGGACACAACAAAGTAATGGGCACGCACCTTCAAAATAGGTGTCATAATGTCTTGTGTTAAAAACGTCTTTGTTGCGTTTGAATTTGGACGGTTCGTAATTTCGTTCCAACCTTTCCTTCATGAATTCCATATTTCTTGCTTGATTCATCCGATAACGATCTCTGACTAAAAATTTCAATCTTGAACAAGGTTAAACAATCAGAATACTTTCTGAAAACATAAATTCAAACAATTGACTACCGCAAGCTGTATCTGTGAACAAGCATTATAGAGCCAATATGTTGATGTTTGAAACTTTCATCGCAAAGACGAATGGAAATTGGCTGATCTTCAATTACAAGCTGCGCGTAAATCATATTAAAATCTTACAATTATTGGAAGGAAAATCTGACGAACTGGTCATTTCGTGCAACTTCGGATGAATTTCTTGATTCGATTCATTCAAAATTTTCACCAAATCTTTGGCCAATCGAGAATCGCCATACGTGAAAAATGAGTACGATGTTCCCAATCTACCGCTTCTAGCCGTTCGACCTATCCTGTGCACGTAATCTTCTATACCATTGGGCATATCGTAATTGATGACACATTTTATATCGTCAACATCTATGATGAGTATGTAAAATTTACAATAAACTCGACGAAATAATACTGAAACAGGTTTTTCTACAGAAATTAGAAACGTAACAAATAGATGAAACGTTACTAAACGTTTTTTTCTTTTATCAGGTTTCCAATTAATTCAATAAATGTTTCACCAATTAATCAATTCATTAATTCACCAATTCAATGAATTTTCTCACCTAATCCTCGGGCAGCGACATCCGTGGCGACTAGGATTTTAGTACCACCGCTTCTAAAGTCTAAAAATTAAGGTTTTTACAGTACATGTTTTTCGGTACTAATACCGGACAGATATGAATACACGAGAGGGGTTGTTGGAGTTCCGACGCCATCCAATTCCCCGGAAGTCAAAATCTGTCAGCCTGGTCCCTAGCGGAATAACCGTAAACAAACATATAACAGGAAACAATTTGTCGCAAATGCAATTTTCGCACGTACATTATTAATCAGTGACGATATCTTTCAAAAAACTGCAACTTTTGTAGCGTTACGTTTCTACGTGCACTGTTCAGTGAAGCCATAAAGCGAACAAAGAAAATATTTTGCATCACAACACGGACTGCCAACCACAATTTATGTTCCCACTTTTCTGTAACCTTTTGTCTCTACAAAACTTTTCAAAATAATTCGCAACCTATTCTTTCGTTGTAGAATAATGGAAGTGGCGATGGGTAGCGGATGTGCACTAGGTTGTGGATCTGCTGCTCAATCACCAAAAACGACTTAAGCCGTTAGTTTGTTCGAATGCAACTTTTTCACTCGTTATGTGTAACGGAGCCCTGAGGTCGGAGGGGGGGATCGGACGATTTTTTTGGGGCCGGGGGTTACTAATTCTCCAACATTTTAGGGGAGGGGTCTCTAAAGAAAAAAAAAACCGATTTTTTCACAAAAAAGTCAGAAAAAATTCAAAAAATAGTAATGTTTGTCTAAAAAACTGAAAAAAATGTGTTCATGGCGCAAAGTGCCGAGAAAATTGACGTTCGTGATTATTTTTTGTTCAAAAATTGACATTTTTTTATCGAATCACAGCACCTTCTATTGTACATTATGTGTGCTGCCGCGAGCCATCTAATATTTACGAGAAGCAAACTGAAGTTACGAGCTTTTGTTTTTAATTGAGAGATATTTGAGACACTAATTGATTAAAAAATCCAATAATGCCAAAAAGCTTCACAACAGTCATATTAATTTTGGCATGCTTCTTGCGAAACTTGACTATTATCCCGGAGGCATTTTTGCCTGGTTAGCATAGTTCACAGTATCACTAAATACATTATTCTCTAACCGTGTAAAACGAAATCCCTCTCTGTTTGAGATTTATCTCCGTGGATTCCTAACGCCGAAAACCCGCTTAAACGCAAGTCTCTTGTTAAATCGTCGACTTTACGTTTGGTTTCTGCGAAAATCAAGATTTTCGATTGGTTTCCATCGCTGAATAGCTGTTCAACTACGTCTTTTACTCTAGGGAGAAAATAGTGAAATATAAGTGCTTCGAAGAGATCTAAAAAATCTTCTCTATCAGTATTTACCGCCTTTCTTTGTCGAAACTACTATGTAGAACATCGACAATTTGAGTGATGTTTTTATTGGCTGTGATTTCCGTCGATCCAACTTTGATGAATACGGGTTCACTTTGAAAATCCGATGCCAATTGGCGTACATCTTTAGGCCAAGTGGCGCTGTACATCAGGGTTTGACGATCGGGCTATGAAATAAAGGAGGAATTGTAGTAAACGCCATGAAGAAATAAGTTATGATGAAAATTGACATTTGAAAAATTTTACCTTCGGTAGAGATAATAATAGATGCCCGAATGAAATAAGCAACAATAATAAAGCTCTTACCCTGATTTGTCCGATAATTTTCCTAATTTGCGGTTCGAAACCCATATCCAACATCCTATCGGCTTCGTCTAAAACCAAATAAGAGCAGCGTTGTAAATTAATAACTTTGCATTCCAAAAAATCAATTAATCGTCCAGGCGTGGCAATACATAGCTCAACTCCTGCAAAAAAGACGACAAAGTTAATATTGAATGCCCAAAGTTACGTCGCGCAACCTTGGAGAAGGTCAGCTTCTTGTCGACTTTTCGATGCACCGCCATAAACGCAAGCCGATCGCAACGATGCCATACGACAGTATTCTTTGGCGACTTCTTGCACTTGCTGAGCAAGCTCTCTCGTCGGACAAAGAACTAGCATCTGTAAAAATTTCGTGAAAAATAATGTAAGTTATACTCAGGCCTGTAGCCAGGATTTTTTTAGGGATCTCCTCCAAGATCTTGGAAAATTTGTACTCAAACTTTGGTTTGAAGCATACATGTAACGGAGCTCCAAGGTCTGGGGGGGGGGGGTTGGAGCACTTTTTTGGGGCCGGGAGTCAGTAATTCCCAAAATTTTGGGGGGAGGGGTCCCTGAAGGAAAAAAATTCGATTTTTTCCATGAAAAATGTCCGAAAAATGGTTTTAAAAGTAGTAATTTTTGTCTAAAAAATGATAAAATATGTACTTATGGCGCGAAGCGCCGAGAAAATTGACGTTTTTGACCATTTTTTGTTCAAAAATTGGCATTTTTCATTGAAAAGATGACAATTTTCAGTATTTTTCCGACTAAAACTATGGGGGTCCCTAGGGCTACCATATGGCTAGCCATAGGATTGGAAAATCCTGGAGGGGGGTCACCCAATGGCTAGCCATATGGTCGACGATTTCTGGGGGGGAGGTTCCCATAGCACTTCCCCCCCCCAATTACATGTATGGTTTGAAGGTACTCAAACTTACAAATTCAGGTTCCATCCCCCAACCTCACAGGTATGATGTAAGTTCAAAAAATTAATCTGACTAAGTGCGTTCTTCGGACATGCCCGATTATGAAAATCTACGCAAAAGTGCAGCCAACTCTGTAACGCGTTTTGGTTAAGAAAAATTCAGATTTCTAGCGTAATTTCCAACAGACTTTACACTTACTATTGGTCCTTCGCGGGGCTTCAAGGGCTCTTGATGCACAATATGAATGAGACCAGGGAGAAGAAACTGAAAGAAGAATAGTAAAGAATAGCCGCGGTTTGGTTGGTCAGATAGCACAATCAGGCGTTTTATGCATAGAGCTGCTTTTTGGCCGAGCAGAAACTTGTTTTTCAAAATTTTCTGCAGGGAACAGAAATTAATATCGAGAAATTTTTCATACTTATGATGTTTTTGGAGTAAACAGATAAATTGATCATTTTTTGACGCTTTATCTAAAAGTGTCAAAACTTTCCGACGTTTTTTTCCAAATTTTCCAATTTTTTTTTCAAAATCACGGTCATTTCATGTTCTTCTTGAAATTTCACGCACACCCACAGTTTATCAGTGAAATGTGTTTTCTGTACAGTAATTCTAAAATACTATAGAAAAAATGTTACATCAGCATTTTTAGCTTCAACAGTATCTAAGTTGAAAAAGATTTTTTCGTAGTTATGAAAACGACTTGATAAATGAAAAGTAATTGCCGCACTGTTTTTTTAGCACAAAGGTCTTTAATCAAATGACCAAAGTGGATAAAAAAATTTTAGCCAATGCTAAAATTTGTACTCAAAGAACGAAAAAGTACTCCAATTTTCTTAAACAATTGCCTAAAACGTCTAAAAAAATTTAGCCAATCCAAAACTTTTCGGCCAAAATAGGTTACTTGGCTAAAAAAATCCATTGGATTATAGTGATTTTATAAGATTATTTCTAAAAATCTTTCATACTTTTTGAAATTTTTATTTGGAGAAGAAAATTTTTTTACACATTTCTTCACCGTGCAGAAAATAACTCAACGATACATACCGACAACGTTTTTCCAGAGCCAGTCTGTGCTATACCAGTCATGTCACGTCCGCTCAACGCAATTGGCCAGGTTATGGATTGAATGGTAGTCGGTTTTGGAAACTGTGACGACAAGTATTTCTCGACAGCAGCTAAAATCGTAGAAAAATGCTTAGTTTTTCGAGAAAAAGCATAACCGTATAAAAATTTTCATTAAAAATCATGATTTTAAACAAGATAGCAGTTCATTTTTACAAGATATTTTTTAAGGTTTGTAGACACTACATAAAGAGAAAGAATTAATAATAATGATTTATAATTAATAATTTATAATAATAATAATAATAACAATAATAATAATAATAATAATTTAATAATAATAGGAGCAAATCGATATTTAAAGCGCTGCTTTTTGTTTTTTCTCTCTATAATTCAACAAAGGGATTAGTAGTCAAAAAATCTTTTAAAGAACTTTTTTGTACACTAGAAAATTTATCCTACATTGAACGCCAACACATTTTTTTATTTCGTTGAACTACCTATTTTTGAATAACACGCTGTAAATTTCCTAGTCATGTCTCTTTCACAGTTAAACCACATTTCCTTTCTAAAATTACGTTTATAAATTGGTCGCAGTCAAGCAGAAAGAAATCACTCAATACTGGCGTATTTCGCAAGAACATCAGAAAACATTATTTAAGCATGCTTTTTCAAAGTATGCCTCGACGTGCGGAGTCAAAAATGTTCGTCTCGTACGAAAAATACAGTATAAACCAGAAATCTGTTAGACATTGAAAATTCGTAACTTAAATGATTAGGCTTACAGGGAAAACACGTTTCATTGAAAGCAAAAATCGGTTTTGGCGCATCCTGGCCGTGAATTTTGATTTCATTTTCGGCCAAAAATTGTTGAATTTCGTCGATAGGTCGTTCTGAAACCGATCGTTTCTCAGCGTAAAATTTTTTTTTTATAAGTGTTAATTTCTGCGAGCTCCAATCGGGTTGGCGCAAGTTCATGCCGAGATTACTGTTGTTGAACGATTTCGAACGCATATCATCTTCATAATACGATCTTCTTCCATCCAGATGCAGTGAAAAAGATGAGCATAGCCTGAATACAAACAAAACGAAAAAATTTGCGGAAAGTCGAAGAATTCATCAACTTTAAATTGTGTTGAATAATTCATTCTATATATTACCCGTTCCGTTTAATATGCGTTGAAATACAGCGACAATGGGTGCAGGTCTTATGAGAAAATGTCAAACATGAATTTGACACTCGGTGCGCTACCCTTGCAAGAAGGTTCGGTCCCATTTGAAATATTTAAAATAAATTCACGCTGATCCTAAAGAAGAAGGTTACAGCCTTAAAGAAACAAATATTTTGTACAGGGAAATTTTTGAGCGGGTACATTATGACTTTTCTACGAACGAAAAAATTTAAAGGTTGAGAAAATGCGCTTTTTAATTAGGGATGTCCCGGTGCCACGTTTTTTTGCCGGTGCCTAATCACCTGCGCCGATGTCCATCATAATTTTTAGCAATTTAATTTAAATTTTGTATCGACTTCGCTTGACCCTTGGTAGGAGATCCGTTCTCTCAACAATAGCCAGAAAGATCGATTATTGCATGTCGGCTTTGTTTGATCCTCGGTACAAGATCTATTTCTTCTACAATTAAAAGAATGATCAATAAAGTTTTCAGTAATTGATTATATACTGACTGACATGGAACATGAAAATCACTCGTTTTCCTCCATCTAGTTCCAGATCTGGGTAACTGGAAATGAGTTTCACAGATCCAGATCCAGGTAATCAGCTCCACTACAGAAGGATCCGGGTAGTAATAGTAATATACAGCTGCTGTGAATGCAGGCATTTTAATTCATGTGTCTCTAAATGATTCTGTTGAAATGTTTATCAGAAGCAATGATCTTCAATGGTGAATCAATTAAACATATGTAATGTAAAGTTGCGAATATTAAACAAAAACTTCATCCTCATTCAAGTCTAATCTATACTTTGTTTTCATGAAACTTTATGATTCCTACACGGTTATAATAATACAAATAATTATAATAATTTACGGTTTATATTTAGAACAATGCCTTCCAATACTTATAATCGTACTTGGGAATATTTTGAAAGGCAGAATGATTATTGCGCTGGTAAATGTGATAATGAAAAACATTGCAGTTTTGGCTTCAAAAGGAAGCACTGGGGCTTTGAACAAATATTTGAAAGCAATTCACCCAAAATTGCACAGTGAAATGAAAATAATACGGATGTGGATAAAACTGATTAAGGTAAAAAAGTTTCAATAAAAACTTGTGATATTAACATAACACAAGTTGCTCGTCGCTTTTTGGCAGTCCCAGCAACCAAAGTTTCTTCAGAGCATTGTTCTGTGGCGACAGCATTGTTTATTCACCAAAAAGAAAGAGATTACCTGGTGAAACACTTTGTTTTTGAAATACACTTCACCAAGAATTAATTTTAAATATTGACTGTTATTATCAAATCAATCAAATAAATGTTTGTTACCTTACCTTATAACGTTACCTTAGTGTCAATATATACTTGTAGTACACTTCTACTCAATTAGTACAGTACGGGACAAATTCGTTGCAGCACCAGTAATCTCTTGGTGAATGTCTTGGCGATATACTGGGTCTTTACTGGTGAAAAATTTCGAGATGAGATAGTGGATTACTGGTGCTTTACTAGTTGAAAAGTTTGGCGACCATGACGCATTACTGGTGGATTACTGGTAACATACTTCAATAAAATACGTACGCATACTATTTATATGCAAGTAATCAATACAATGTCCGTAATTTTAGCCTTCTATCTGCTTTGCGTTTTTCTCCTTCACAAAAATACGGGCGTCCGCCATCCTCATGGATATAAGTGAAGCAAAAAGGAGAAATGGCGTTTTATTGTGGTCGTTCTGCCACTTAGCATTAAAGCTACTGTACAATTTTAGTGAAATTAAACTGACACTGCATGCATCAATGTAGTGTTTTCATCTATGTCTTGATTTATCCACCACTCATTTATTTGTATTTATCCGTTTTTATTTTGAATTGGTAACTTCTCCAAAAGCAACCAAAATGTACATTTTTAATTCTACTATTACCGTATTACTTGAACTGATTTGTTTACACTTAACATGAAAAATAATAACTAAAATAGTATTGATGCCTAAAGTTACAGAAAACTTCCATAAACAAAGACTGTACCGTAAACTGGGGTGAAATGCACCGCTGGGGCGAAATGCACCATTTTGTAGGATTTTTGTTTAACATGAATTTTTCTCAACCGTGTTTGCATGTTTTGATATTTATTAATATGATTCCTATACAACTTTTTCTCCTCTTTCAGAATATATATAGCTTTTACTGTACATTATTATATTTCATCCTACGTGCCTTAATTAATCAGAAGCTCAACGGACGGGTCAAAAGGTATGTTGTCAAACTTTTGAACCTACAGTAATGAATATTAGTAGTATCGGGAAGATTTTTTTTTTAAAAGATACCTAATAGACTGACAATAAGAGATATGTGTATTAAAAATACCCACTTTTAATATTCAGCTAGAATTTTCGGGGTGTGCATTTCGCCCCGAACATGGTGGATTTTCGGGGTGAAATGCACCCCCTATTTATTCGATCAAAATTGATGTTTTAATGACGTATTTTTCAGAAATGCGTGTATATAAGAAGAAAGTGGGTGGTAGACAGTACAAAAACTGGTCCAACGACGATATCGAGGCTGCCCTACAGATGGTGAGGGATGGTGGGAGCATCCACGAGGCCGCAAAACGATACAATATCACACGATCAACAATCAGTCGCCGTATTCGTGGCATAACAGATAACAAGAACGGTGGCCAAACAACTTTGACTGCTGAAGAAGAAACAGAACTTGCAGGATACATGTCGCTATTAGCCCAGTGGTCGTTTCCAATCACGACGTTTGAGCTTCGTATGCTAGTCAAAAATAATTTGGATAGTCGCGGCAAAACCGCCAAACGTTTCACAAACAACACGCCCGGCGACGACTGGGCAAGATCGTTTTTGGCCAGACACAAAACTGCATTATCTACTCGAATGGCCAACAATGTTAAAAGTATCATTCCTAATGCTATAGGTGCTATACTTGTTACTTGTATCATCACATTGTTTCAATTCAGGCACGCGTGCTCAAGTTAGCAGGGAAGAAATGGATGCATATTTTAAAAATTTAGAAAAATCGTTGGAAGGAGTTCCACCACAATACATATTCAACTATGATGAAACCAATTTATCGGATGATCCAGGTAAAAAAAAAGTTATTGCGAAACGTGGCTTGAAGTATGTTGATCGGATCGTGAATCACTCAAAGTCGGCCACATCACTGATGTTTTGCGGCTCGGCTTCTGGCGAGCTGTTGCCACCGTATGTCGTTTATAAAGCCGAAAATTTGTGGACAACTTGGAGTACACACGCTCAAGGCTCTAAAGGCACCAAATACAACAAAACCTTTTTTCTTTGGACCAAATCAAAAATGGTGATTGGCTTGCTGTGGTTTACGATAATGTGTGGTGGATAGCTGTTGTTGAAAAGTCGGATGAAGATAACCATGATGTATTCATGAAATTTTTGCATCCGTCGCAATCAGCTCGTGTCAAATTTCCAACAAAAGACGACGTTTGTTGGTGATTCTCCGGTGCCTTATGGATCTCGTTTTTTCGAAATTCCAAAGAAAACTTTCAAAGAAATTGCTTTAAAATCACGCTCGTATTTCTAACTCTGTATTTGAGCTTATTTGTTGTTGCATTTGAATCATTTGATCAATAAATTTTGTTGAAATAATGCTGTTTTTGTTGAAAAAACTATATTTTCAATGTAAAATATGTTAAAATATATCAATTGTATTGATTAAACTAACTGAAATATTTTTAAAAACACGTTTGGGGGTGCATTTAACCCCTACATAAGCGTTAAATGCACTTAGAAACGTTATTTTCTATTTTTTCCAAGCGGGGGTGCATTTCGCCCCGACACGGGGTGAAATGCACCCCCAAGCTTTTTTTAAAAAAACTCGATTTGCATGAAAGCAGGCCGGTTGAAATCAATTTCTAGATGTAAAGCAACCATCCTTTGATATTTTGGCCAAATTTCATGCAAATCGAGCTGGAAGTTGTCGAGAAAAACAAAAAAGTGTAAACTTTTTTTTTGAAATCTGTTGCATTTCACCCCAGTTATTTTCACTTTTTCCCATTTTAGAACGCATAAAAATGCATCTCCGGACAGAAAACCCAATAACCTTATCAAAAGAGCAGTCAGGCCTCAACAGGGTTGGCAAGGCTTTGGTTTTTTGGTTTTTGGTTTTTTTGGTTTTTTTAAAAAAACCAAAAATTGGAAAATCTCTGGTTTTTTGGTTTTTTTGGTTTTTTCCAAAATTATTGGGAAACTGTTTTTTCACATTAGTCGATCTTCTAGGCATGTATTGGTGTCTATCTAAATCAACAAAACAATTAATTTAGTTGAATTGACTTCACTACAAAGTAGAAAAAAGTCGTATTTTTATGATACATTTCGTACTAAAAAGATGTAATATAAATCAATCGATATCCTTTGTATCCATCATGCAACCACACATTTAGTACATGAGTCAATTTTGCTATGATTCGCTCACAAAAAAGTATACACTAAATCTTTCGTGGAGTGTACTCCGACCATACGGGGTGACATCCATTAATCCATATCATTATCAAAATGTTATAAAACATGATTGAGTTTAATATACTGAATTTATTGTTACGGTAAGCTTTTCAATTTTCTTAGCTCGAAATTCCAAAATATATAAATGAGACAACAATAATAAAATTTTATACAGATCAGTTAAGCATACTGTAGGTTAACAAAGAGAGGAGCTTTAGAGTGGTTCAATTTTTGGGACTTGACGTCACTACTAAGTAGGAAAAATCGTACAAAAATATGTATTCATCATGCAAACGAGAATAGTATATATAATAAGACCCATTTGCTGTAGTTATAGCTCGTAGACAGGTTTGAAAATCAAAAATTTGGAAACATCTGAAATGTCTATGTGTGACCTTCAACTGCAGTTCGTAATATTAATAACATATGTAATAATCTATCAATTTAAAACCCTCTTATCGGAAACGGTATACTTAAAAATTGTGTCATTTCAACTTCTCTGTGCATATGTATATATGTGATGCGTTGATACAATTCTGTAGTTGATTTCTTTTGAGTTTTGATTATGTGCATTGTGTATTGTATATTTCTCTTTATTTGTAATTTTTCTGCTTTTCCTTGAATTTGCTCCTTACATATCGCATGCTCTGTTCCATTGTTACCTTTTCTTGTGTGCTTCACTCATGGTTCCTTTTTTATGTGCCCACTATTACTGTATTTCTATTACTAAATAGGGATTTCCTATAGCATAAAATAATGACACTTCTGATATGATTAATAAATACTTCTAGCTGCCATTTTACGGCTCCCTAACTAGTCTTAGATGATACAGGGAGCTTCCAGCAGTCTTTTACATAGTTATTTTGATGTACCAAACATTCTAAAGAATTAAACCAGAAAAAAACCACTAAAAAACCATAGAAAAACCAAAAAAACCATTAAAAAACCATAAAAAACCAAAAAGTCGAAATTTCAAAAGTTTGGTTTTTGCCAACCCTGTTTTTGATGCAATTATTTCTTTTCTAACGTAAAATCAATTTAAATGCTTCATGGAAATATCTTTCGGCAATTTATACTCTGCTTACTCCTATATTTTCGACCAAGTATGTATGAGAGTTTACAAATAAAATATACTGGTTTTAAAATTTTTCAAGTAAAATTCTAGAAATTACGACTTTTGAACACAAAATTCAAATCTACTTCTTGAAATAAACGTTCGGAAAATTGATTTTCCAGCGTCGCAGAATATCAATACCCAAAAAAATTTTTCGGCGCTTCGCGCCGGAAAGATTAACATCCCTTTTGGGTTCTCACTTGTCAACACAGAGGACTTAACCATCGATTTCTCATGTAATTCAAAGTCATTATGCTTTTGGATAGTTTGCTTGAAAGTTTGTTACAATGCTTGTAATTAAACTTTGAACTCGAAAATTTCAATTTTTTCCTCAATTTTGATGAATTAACGGGTCTAAAAACACCAGAAGGCTTGAAAAAGCCCAAAAACAGGTAAATAAAGCGTCTGTGAGCATTTTTAAGCGAAAAAAAACGACTTCGGGAAAATGGGGAAAAAAATATTGATCCCTTTCCCCATTTGGGGAAAAGGCCCGGGGGAAAAAAAAACAGTGGTGCAAATGTGGAAAAAAACAATGGCTGTGTGCATACAGTAAAGTCAGTTTGGAAAAGATTCTAATCTACGGAAAAAAATCCCTGCAGCAGCTTTGATTGAATGACAAAAATAAATACCGATGGTATATGGCCAATTCACTCTGGAAACGCGCAGCGAGAATTAAAAAAATAGGCGATCGTGTACCACGGGATAATATTCGAAAGTACATAGAATTGTAGTAATTCGATGTATTTTTACATGATTATCACTTAGGAATAAGTAAAATTTTGAGAATGTGGTCATCATGCCCGATCCAAAATGTGCAGAACTGTCCAATCAGATTCAAGCAGTTTCCGCTCATGCTTACGTGGAGTGAAATAGTGTGAGGGTGAGGGGGATCAAGCGTGAACCACGAAGGGGTTGGATAATCCAGAGCTCGCCGGATGGATAATCTCGCGCTGATAGTTTACTGTAATCAATAATTTTTGTGTCAATGTGTGCTTGTGCAGCGTTTTTGTTTTGTGCGCGGACATTTGTGCCAATTGGCACAAGAAGCCAAAAAAATTTGTGCCAATAGCACAAAAAATTTTTTTTTGCTAGAGACATTACTGAAAACTGCGGAAAAGCTTTAGGCCAAAAGTTTGATAAAAAGTTAACGTTTAACGCATTAATTTTTTGTAAAAATCGTGTCCAACCTATTTTTCAGCTAACCATGTCAGTGAGAAAAGAAAAAACTGTGCAACAAAATAGTTCACGAAATCCCAAAAAGAAATAGAAGGCTGAGACAGTTTAAATAGCTCTAGAATTGTTCAGGAAGTTCAAATTGATTTAATTTTCGACTACGAACGTATGTATATTTAACAACCATGTAAAGAATAGAGAAAATAAAGTCGAAAATTGTATTTATTTTCGATCGAAACATTGTACCATTATCAACGATATCGATTTTTCTATTTGAATCAATCAAACACAAAAAGTAAGAATTTCAGTTTTAAATCCGAAATCTGACTGAATCAAGATTCAGAATTTTTTTCACTCATCAGTCTTGACAGCCTATAAAGTTTGCTGCAACGATACTAATACACTGTTCGAAAAGAAACCTTTTGCGTTCGGGTCAAATATACGAATAGGAATTGTTATATTCATTGATTAGGCGCGAAGTGCCGAAATTTTTTTGCGTTTTCAGCCCCTAAAACGTCTAAAAAGTAAAAAATCAAGGAAATTTATTGTTTGACCAGCCAAAAAATTTGTGCCAATTGGCACAAACGCTCAAAATTTTTTGTGCCATTCCAAATTTTTTTGTGCCAAAAACCATGTTTTGGCACAAAAAAACACTGTGGTTGTGTCATTTTTTTCCCAAACAATTTTGGGATCTTTCCCCCCGGTGGTTTTACGACTTCGCCCCAATAATTCGCCCTCAGCAATCCGCCCCGTATTGACAGGTTAGTAACCTGTAACTGGGGGAGGGCGGTCGGGGGGAACTTGGCCGGACAAACCCATACTCAACTCCCAAACTTGAAAAATTGGGGGAGAATAGGAGAAAAGTGCCTTTTTTGTGAAAATTTGGACTTCTTTCGACCCCCCCCCCAGTGTTTTTTTGCCGGAGGCAAATGAAAATTGTTTTTGGTAAACGAAATTGATGTAGTCATTTCTACATGTACAAACGGCTCTTTCCCCGTTTAGGGAAGAAAATTTTGGGGATAAGGTACAGAAAATATGCAATCATCATTTTTATGTATTACCCGGCTAAGACACAGCTTTCGGAATGTCTACCCTCACTTATCATTTAATTTATAATATTTTTCATCATCTCAAACGAATTATCTCATGTTTTAAGTGGTAATCTTCAATATTTTATCATTATATTTAATGAAGATTCGCACTTTTTCATTGGAACATTTCTTGCGAAAGATCAATACGTTAACTCTGTAAACTTTTTGAAGCAATTATTTATTATTATTATAAAAATTATTAATTATTAATTATTAAGTCTTTTGGTAAACCTTCTTTGAACTTTTTCTACCAATTTAGTATCCTCAACCAGACAAGAATTCCAAAGTGGTGAACCATATTCCAGAATAGGGAGAATATAGGATTTAAAAGCCCTGATTTTTAATTCAGTGAAGTTAGAGTGGAAGCATTTTAAAATATAATTTGCCACCCTAGATGCTTTTTCAACCACATAATTACAGTGGGCAGTTGCTGACAATTTTTCATTGAACATAACATGGGGTAAAATTTTGGTTGCACAGATGGATTTTTGGTTGCTCACTCTAAAATCAATCTCAATTTAATCGGAAAAAAATACCAAAAGCTATTTTTTCTGTATTCCATTCGAATCGCCTCGGTTTTAGACTTTTAGAACCCAATTTTCTGAGTTTTGAAGAGAAAATGAAAACGTTGGTATGAGTAACTTGTTCGGCGCGTAGCGCCGAAATTTTTTTGAGGATTTTGATATCCTAGATTGCTGAAAAATGAATTTTTTCAACTTTTATTTCCAAGACAGAAGGTTGAATTTTTCAAGGAATACAATGAATTTTCATTCGGGAAGACTACTTTAGACTACAATTCAAAAACTAGGGGAAAGCAAAGGGAATTCTTTTACAAGTCGGTTCCCTTCCAAATTATTGTCCGAACTGGCACTTGTGGACTCCTCAAGATGCCAGCTATCCAGATCAGTTCGAAAATCCAGGCGCTCATGGCATTCAGGAGCTCATTTGCATAAAATCTGCACACACCTCTCATAGTCCTTATCACTACAGAAAAATCCTACCTACTTCAAGAAACGAACCTGGTCCACCAGCCTATGGACGTTTACCACTACACAATATCACCAGAAAGTATAAACACTATATTTCTTTGAGACCTTTGATACTATTTTAACTAACAACTTCATTTGGAAGAGCCTCAACAGCGCTGCGCCCAAAGGGCGCAGCTGCTGTGCCCTAAGCCTAAGCCTTAGGAAAATTTTAAAGGAAAAATAAATGTCTACTCACTATTCACAGAAATCCATGCTCAAAATTGACAAACAACTCATACAATAATTAGGCTGAAGGCCGGGAAACGACTTGTAAAATTTAGCCAAGCAAAGAAGAACTTCAATTCTTCAACCAGCAAGAATTTCAAGTTGGACTCAAAATGTTCTAATCACACAAATGCCAAAATGCTTTTGAAAATCGCCAAAAAAATTAGGGAAAATAACGGAAAAACATCTTGCTTTTCGTTTGCCAGAGACAACACAGGATCAAACATTTATCCATAATATGTTGATAATTAGAAGCTATAAGCATCAGCTAAAATAACATTTTCGAACCGCGCACTGGAATAATAAAGAAAGGTTGTTAAATAATTAAAATCCGGGGCCAAGCGCCAGAAAATTTTCACTATTTTCCACTTTTTTTTCCACGAAAATTCTTTCCTTATGTGTGAACAGGGCCGTGCGCATAATTTTTTCATGGGGGGGGGGGGGGCGGGGCGGACTAGATTTTTTTACTGAATAGCCCCAGAAAATGTTGATTTTACGCGATACATTGTTTGCATGCTGCCTCAATGGGAGGGGGGCCGCCCCCCCCCCCCCTTGTGCACGGCCCTGTGTGTGAACCATATATAAAACGCTGAAAAGTGAATCATCCCAATATTGATAAATGAATTAAAATCAAACAAATAGATATTTTGAATTACTTTCTCATTCCGGCGCTCAGCGCCTTAAAATTACTTCTAATTTTCATACGCAAAAAATTGGAAAATGAATCTTCGCAACAATTATTCATGGATAGAAGCTCTAAATTTACATTCTCGAATGACGTTTTCGTCGTTTTTAATGCAGAAATTGACGTTCACAACGATTGAAAAACTACTCGGAGAAAAAGAATTTGAAAAGATCAATGAAAAATTCTAACTTTTTTCAAAATATGAACTCTGACTTTCCTAACTAGCCTTCAAGAGGTTTTATTGTCTAACATAACCTCATCTCGTTCTTAAGAACTTCCGACTCGTGTTTGTTGTATGGCGTATCGGTTTACATCCGAGTTAATTCAAAGTTCTGCATAATTTCACAGTTTTGTTGCAAAAATTATTATCAATTCCTTGTAAAACATTTGAATATTAATCTTGGTGACCTAGTGTTTATCCTTGTGGTAATTGCTTATAAATAAGTATTATTTTTAAAATAAAAATATTTATTACAGCAGCATTACAGTTGAAGACAAAACCAAAATTAGAAAAAATGCGAAAAAACAGAACTTATGGCGAATTGAATGTGTGATAATATTGGACGTAACACCGACATTTGGAGTCTCACACTCATGTAACAGAGCTCCGATGTCTGGGAGGTCAAGCGACTTTTTTGGAACGGAGGGTTGTGAATAGCCCAAAGTTGTAGGGGATCCATGTGGAAAATAGCCCAATTTTTGGCCGAAAATCTCTGAAAAATGGTTCTGAAGAGCCGTGAAAAAATTACCGTTTTTCGTCATAAATTGACGTTTTTCCATTTGCGATGAGAAGTCTGTATGGTAAGTCTAGCCATATGGCTGACGATTTTTGTGGGTTTCCTGTGACACTTCCGCTCTCAATCACATGAATGATATCTGTTAATTTATCTTGACGACTAAATGATGTTTGCAGAGATATCAATGTTGTTAATTGTTCGAAATGAATAGCACTTGTGTAAATCATGAGCTGCTTCCGTCGCTCCGCGAAAAAATTGGCGAGGCTGACGATTTATTAATGAACGACTGTAGAATTTTGTTGTCTCGAAATATTTCCGGTGTTTCGAAATTGATTCGAAAAATTCAAACCGAACGCGATAATCTTATCAAGGTAAGTTCTGATCTCTCTTGAGTTTTGATCTGCAGAATTCGGTTGGATCAGAGATAAACCAGAGACCTCTTAGTTGTTCTTGCGGATGCCTTTCTACTAAATTTTGTGATAACTTTCTAGTTTATAGAAAAAGTCGGCGCTTTGACTATTCATCATTTAAATGGCAGTAATCTACATCACTACAAAGCTTTGTGCGGAACAGCCCTCCATTACTCCAACGTAATTTCCGTTTTGTCACCGTTTCGTCGATCAGGTGACGACAAATCAATACTTTTCGTCGACATTGTGGCCGATAATGGTGAAACTTGGGTTAAAGTTGTCGCCCGCAATGCACGCGGATTACATTTTTCATTCACAGGTTAAATTTGGCCGGTTTTTATGTTCTTATTGGCTAACCTAAATCTAAAAAGAATGTTTTCACTAGACTGGAAATGATTTTTACATCCACAAGTCTCAAATGACTTTTGTCAAACCAACTGATCCTGTCATCAAAACATTTTGAAATGCGGAATTATTGGTGTACGAAGAACGGCTTATCGCATTTTAAATGTTATTTTTCCGTCGAACTTCTGTCGATATTTAATGTATTAAAAAATTGACACATACGTCGTGAAGTCACTAACCTCTCCATTCGTATATGTTATAAAAAAATTCAGGAAGAGTTTTATAACTAATCTGAGAGCAATTTTCACATTTTGAAGAATGTGGTTCAATTTGTTATTTTGAACATAATTTGGAATTTATGTTGCAGGAGAATCATATTCAAAAGAGAAAAATATTGTACATCAGGGAATCGACTACGCCAAAACGGTCCGGTCTAATCCTCATCATTATAAGATACCTAGAATTATTTTCGAATTTGCTGGTGGATTAACTGAACCGATTCGTGCTAAAATGATCAAATTAGGGATCACAGTCAGGGTACATATATTAGGCGGAATAAGTGTATTTAAAAAGTACGTTTTTTAATGAAGCGCTTTTTAAGGGGCAAGTTTTATCAGTTGAAAGTTCGGTCAGTGATTACGACGATTCGAATGACGAAGATGAGTATAACGAATTTAAGCAGATTGTCAGCACACTGCCTGACTCGTTGCGTTTAGACGATACAATTAAAAATCGTACAATGTCAATCAATCTAGACATAACCGCCTTATTCGCTTTCGTGTCGAATTTAACTAATGGTTATGCAAATTACAGATTCAAATCGCCTATGCTCAATGAACAAGCCCAATTTGAACGAGATAGACCGGCTTTGCCATTTTTGAATTCCATTATTGAAGGTATCTATGAAAGTTTCAATTATCTGCTACATTGATTAACTATCTTTCATCCAATGCTTAGGTAAGCGGTTAATTTGCTGCAGGACAGCTTACGATGCATTTTTGCATATCCTCAAGACTGTGGGTGGCGTTGAAGAACGATTACGAGCGGAACATTTTCTGAAGAAAGTAGAAATTATCGAAGACGCGTGCTCGAGTAACGTTTCAAGACTACAACTGGGTGCAAAAATCAAGTGCAGGTCAAAGGTAATGAACAGATGATGTGTTTAAGTATATTGTGTAACTTAATTGAGACTTAAAGTTGCATTTTTAATCTCATTAATTCCGTGGATTCGTTCAGTCGGAATTTGCACATTGTTTCAATGGACTAGAAGCACTGAAGGAGCAATATTTTGAATATTTCATCAAAATAAATTGCGCTTGTCTTGTACTTTTCAGTGCAACAGCTTTATAATAACAAATTCGAAGATATATCATCTCGAGCATACCTGTACTTGGGGGGCTTGGGGGGGACCCTCCCCCAACTCGGCCAACCCTGTACCCAAAATCATTTTCCCCCAACCCCCCCCCCCAGTTTGGAAAAAATTAAAAAAATTTTCAAAAAAGTGTATGTTTTTTGGCCTTTTTTGGGAAAAATTTCGACTTTTTCCTACCCCCCCCCCCCCAAAAAAAATTTCGGATTTACCCCCCCCCCCCCCCCCCAACTGGTCGGAGGTCTTACAGGTATGATGTCGAGTCTGCAAAAAACTTCGAATTTAAGATCGTCAGTAGTACATAGTGTGCAGTCAACCTGTAAAGACTAGAAAAGTCAGAGAAAAAAATTATGTCTGGAAAACCTAAAAAATTCAGTTAATTTAGCCTATGATTCTTACAATGTAGTTGTTTTTAGAAGAAAAATTCGGAAATCAAGATCAGAAGGTCTATTGTGCGTTA
This sequence comes from Romanomermis culicivorax, assembly GCA_963922205.1. Taxonomy (NCBI): domain Eukaryota; kingdom Metazoa; phylum Nematoda; class Enoplea; order Mermithida; family Mermithidae; genus Romanomermis; species Romanomermis culicivorax. The sequence goes on along the minus strand of CAWUHX010000097.1, from coordinate 927,976 downwards.
TAGAAAGTCGAGGTTTCAAAATTTTTGGTATCATTACGCCTGTTTTAGGGCTTTTTGACTATAACTTATGTAAATTTGGCCCAAGCCCAGCAGTTAGGAATTCTAGTACCGTTACTGAGTGAAAATTCAATTATTTTAGCGCATCTGTTCTATTCCATCTGTAATCATTGTAGAAGATATATGATATATTTCGATCGGAAGTTTTGATATCTTCCTCGCGATTTATTATAAATTGATGCTTCATTACTTTAAGAGATAATCTGTTTTTTTGCGAAAAAAAGTATAGATGGGGGGCCTTATTTTGTCTTCAGTTGATAAGAATTGTGATGGTCATACGCAAATTGAAGTGGTAAATTTTTTCAACTTTATCATTAATTGAACATTAAAACATTTTTAAAAGCTCACTTTTTAATTTCTCAGAAGTCCAGTAGAGAATGGTCACAGCAACCACCTCAACTACCATCTGTTGCAATTTGAGCGTGCCTTTACCGTTGCGCGGTTGGCTCAGTTGGTTATAGCGTGCGGACAGTAGCCGCAAGGTCCCGGGTGCAAGTCCCGGACCGAGCCTAACTTACTGGAGCCCCGAGCGACGGGAAAAGGTTGCCTCGACATTTCAGGAGCTAGATTCTTAAAGATGTTCTTAAATTTTAAATTTTCTTTCGAATTTTAAACGTACATGCAATCGGGATGGAAAAGAACGTAAAATTGAACAAAATTTGTTGATAGAAATTTTTTTCAGCTCAAAAATCGTGGAATTGAAAAAAGTGAAAATATTTTTAAATCAATTGGATAAAATTTTGTTATGACCCTGTGTGCTTCACTCGTGTTTATAGCTTCTGGTATTCACTTTGTTGTAAAGGTAAATTTTCCAATTAAGTTGATGTGCACAGTTCTTACGAACGCTCTTTATTTTCCTGCAACAAATACGATGTGCACAGTTCTTTCGAACGCTCTTTATTTTCCTGCAACAAATACGTACACTTTGGTAAATTCGTTTCATCGTTGATAAATTCGTTTCTTTTATATATACTTGATTAATTTAAACAGAATTTTAAATTTCAATTCACGAATTTTCAGACGGGCAGTGATATAATTATATATCTTCTATTTTAGACCATCTTTGGTACTGGTGACGAATGCCAAGCGATAACCCTGACAGCTAATAAAAGTTTTGTTTTATCAGCTGAAAGTCAGGTATATTACAGTCGTTTTTATTTGGCAAATCGAGCCTGCTATTGTACATCTTCAGGGCGTGAAATTGGCGTATGTCATACATGAGTCGAGGGCTTTATCGGAGCGCAAACAGCAAGAAGCTACGCAAATTTCGTGAAAATATCGTGTTTTTTCGTCGATGTTTCAACGCGCTTATTTATTGTGAAAAAATTTAATTGCTGATGATGGTTTTTCTAAAGGTTAGTTTCGTCTGGTTAATACATTCCTTCAAAAAGTTGCGTCCGGTGTGCAACTTTTTCGGCAGCACAAATAAGACTTGATCATTTTTAATAATTCACCATGCAGGAACTACCGATCATATGTTTTTTTGATCTGTAGTGATTATACGTTGTTGTGACTTGTAGTACGACAGTAGTTGATATTTCTGCAATGTCTGCTGATGACGTACACTTTTTGTGGGAAGATAAGAAAGCATCGAGAATTTTCTTTGGTTAAACATGTCATGGCTCTTCAATTGGTCGACAGGAGACGCGTCGAGACTGGGCGGTTAGTTTCGCTTTAGAATAAACCCAACAAAGAAAAGTTCTTGATATTCAACAAAACTAAGGAACCAAATGAAGTTACTTTTGATTGACGATGCTGCAAGAAATATGTTATTCATTTTTTTCTATGGTGGCTTGAAACATTTTCGCTGTTAATTTTTCAGCTAAATGCCGTTCCGAGAATGCACGAAAGGATACCTCTCAGAATCAGTCTTTCTCTTTCGAACTCAGTTTAAAAATTTCGATAAACATTAGGCGTGTGCGTCTTTATACAAAGTGCCTGGAGGCTTCTCGACTTTCGCATCTTTCATATTAGTCATCGTTTTTCAAGAACCGGTTTCTCTACTCGTAATCGTCTACACGTTGAACAATTGCGCAGTGTTATTTCCAAGTGTAGACTCTAAAGACGCATACTGTCTATTCCTGATTTTTTAGTCGATCGAAGGAAATTCTTTAATTATGGCCTTAGTAGAAAATGCGGTAAGTTGTTGGACCCATTTAATGGTCATTTATACTTGCCTTTTTCGACGGAACCAACAGGTTAGAACGTTCAGGCTGAAAATCCGCTCTAGATCGGAAAGTATAATTGCAATTTTCTAGAAAATGACCCACGGTAAGCTCCAAAGGAACCGAACGGAACGAAAACTTCCTTTTCGTTCGGTAACGTTGTGTTGATTGCATTCCGTTCGGCCGAAAAAGGCAAGTATAAATGGCCCTTTATACTTGCCTTTTCCGACGGAACGGATCGTCAACAGCTTGAAACGTTCAGCCTGAAAATCCACCTTCGGTCGGAAAGATAACTAATTTTGTGGAAAACGGTCGACGGTAACCTCCATCCGAATGGAACGAAAATTTCTCTTTCGTTCGGTTACGTTCCGTCGATTGCATTCCGTTCCGTAATAAAAGACAACTATAAACGACCCTTTACACTTCAGCGTGTTACGGTATTGTGAATCCTATAGTTGGCGTTTGTGGTTTTTGACTTTTTCTCTGACTCTACAATGACATCAGAATCTTTTGTTCCTCCTATGTGGAATCGAATTGGTAAATATGAGGCAAATTGAGGCTGGGATTACATGTTATGCCTTCAAAATTTCCTGAAATCTGCGATGTGAGATTTTCGTTGTAAACGACCAATTTTGAATTGTCATTAAAATTTCTAATTTATATCTTCTATTTCCATTTTTTAAAGTTTGTACGCGCACTTATGTTCTATTTAGGTCGTACCGAAGGCTAGAGGTGATGTAATTCCCGCTAAGGAATTGTCGACCGAACTTTTCCCTGTAGAAGCTATGGATGTTCCTACCTCATTGGCTTATCAGTTCACTAGTAAATTAAGGTAACTTGTTATATTTTTCATTCTACGACTTTCCCCCAAGAATGATAGCCTTAGGCCCAAATTACAGAAAGTGGGTTAAACGTGGGTAAGAGTAAAAGTAAAACGGCGGGTAAAATCGTAGGTAAATAAAAGTCCAGTAAAATCGTAGGTAAATAAAACTCGACTAAAATCTCGGGTTAAAGCCGAGTAAAGTTCGGGTAAAATCACAGGTTATTTCACGTCTTTTTCATCAACTTTTTACCCGACTTTTACTTTACTCACTTTCAGTAATCTCAAATTGGATAAAATCGATAGTAAAAAAATTACTCACGATTTTACCCGCCTTTAACCCTTCATTTTACCCGAACTTTACCCGGCTTTAACCCGAGATTTTACTCGAGTTTTATTTACCTACGATTTTACCCGAGATTTTACTCGACTTTTATTTACCTACGATTTTACCCGCCATTTTACTTACCCACGTTTAACCCACTTTCAGTAATTTGGGCCTTAGGCTCCTGCTATACTCTGCCGGTCGGCACCGGATGAAATATTTTTAAACCGGCACCGGCCGGCGAAGTATAGCAGGGCCTTTAGTCTTTATCTTAATGTCAGCGTAACATGAAATTTTGCCTAAAACCAAGTCAGTAACTTTGCGTAGTGGGTAAAGACATTTGGCGGAAACGACAAAATTTACATGGGTTCTTCGCGCTGCAGCTCTACATACAAGCGTATTGTTGTTTTCAAGCGGACAAAGAACTTTTCTATTTTCGTCAAATTCGTTATGGAAATTTTTAGAGCTCGAAATGCGGCCAAATCGGACATCGAAGTTGCCGAAAAAATGTTCAAAGAAATCCGATTCGAAGATTACGAGGAAAGTAGTTTAGCCCGATTGATGACTTTTCAAAAAGAAAATTCTGACGAAGTGATCGAAAAATTTTGCAAGTCGCACAAATTTTCTGACGATACGGCCGAAGGTTTGAAATTCGCTGCCGCACTTTTAGACTCTGATAGATCGGCTGAAACATGGATTAAGTTTCAGAAAGGCGAAGAAGGCGAATTTTTTGTCAACTTTGTCGCTATGAGGCGAATAGGTGACTATTTTATTCTGTAGAAAGCAAGCAAAAGGCAGCAGAAACTATAAAAGTGTCATAATAATAAGCAAACAAGATTAAGAAAAAAGCATAATTCTGGTAAGATGTCGAGCTTTAGTATGAACCAAGTTATTTTCCATGGCTTGTTTTTTTTAATTTTGAGTGGAGCGATAAGCTTTTGTTGTGATGTTCCGGTTCCCTCTCACGGTAGCCTCTTTCTGAATAAAAATGAATCTTTCTTTCTAAATTTAAAATTGGGAAACAAGTACCAGCTAAATATTTGATATTTTTTAATATTTCTGCTAAACCACACATTTTACAGAGCTGCTAATTTGCAAGCTAACTCAATTAATTATTTTTTTGTATAATTTTTTAAAGTAAATGTTTAATACTTTAATACTTAGCAAGAAAATGTGTAAAGTAAGAAGACCAATTATTTTTGTCACTTTTTAATTTTCATGCATTTAAAAAAGAGACTGCAGCTCTTATTTCGAACATTTGTTACCTCCAGTCAGATTTGGGTGATCTCGTGGTATTTCTCGGAGTAGTTGTAACTTCAAGTTTTATAACCAGCATTTTTCAGGAAGTTGCATTTTGAAATCACACGATTCCCCTAGATTACGAGCTGTTAAAAAGTCGTGAAATATAAATAATAAACTATGGATGAATAAATAAAATGCGAAAATCACGAGAAAAAAGTCGTGCGGTGCTTAAACTAATGAAATGGAATGAAAATTTCTAAAGTTTCCGGAATTCAAAGGAGAAAAAATCCCCTAGAAAACGGTCAGTAAAATTATGTATCAGTGAAGAAAATGAAAACGAATGTTACTAAAAGGAGTAAAATGTAAGTAGAAAATTCAAGAAATCATCATAAACAAAGGGGTGAAAATGAAATGAGGAATAATGATGAGGTAATACGGTTGTGAGGAAACTATATACTGGATGGAAGAATCAAACAAAAAATATATACAGAGTTAGAAATGGGTTGAAGCTATAGCCAATTCGTTTTGAATGATAGACGTCGCGAAAACCAAAAAAGTCGATTCAATTTGATACGCAATGTTCACTTCGTTGAAAACTTGATATTGTAGAGAAACGCTGAATTTCTTCATGAGAATGAGAAAGCCAAAGATCATTGAGAACCATCATTATCATCCAGTGTCGGCTTGAACTGAACTTTGTCATCACTTAATTAAGTTATTGGAAGAGCTGTCCTGTTTGCTGCTCATTGATGAAAAAGTTCTTTCATTAATTGCAATGATAAGCTTACTAGTCATTTCCCGTATTGAACTTACTTTCGTGGGCTCTCTGCATCGATCATTTCAAAATGGAGTGTAGCGAATGTGTCCTAGTATAAACAGTAGTGGGGTTATGCTCTGAAGATAACAGTAAGAGGACAAACATAAGAATTATCCACAATCGGAAAAAACGAACAGTTAAGTGAAAGAGAAAAGAAGAAGTATAGAAATCTGTTTTTATCAATTCTATTCTAAGTCATATTACACGACTGAAAATTTAGGGGCATATTCAACCAAATTTAAACAATCTTTTGAATTAAAATTCTGCAGTGATACGTGAAGGCTACGAGTAATCGATTTTGATGACAGTACTAATCTGTGTCATTTACCAATCAGCAAATATTTCATAAAAATAAAAAACTATTAAAGTACTGCAACCAATGAGAATTATTCTTCTCGTCCATGAGCGGCCAATGAAAAGCTGATAAGTATTTTTCTAATTTTGATTTCATCATTGTCGTGATGGAATGCAGTGTTTTCACTATAGCTTGAAATTTTTTTCAAATTGAACCCATAGTCTGTTTTTCTCAAAATGCTTCCAAATAATGAATCTAGAAAGCAAGTTCTATATTATATTTTAAGCATTTTCTAACGAGTCGTAAATCAAATGGAACCGCAAATTTGTGACAAAACTCAAATAACACTGAATAATTTTTTGAGTAAAAAATTTTGCTTAATATTTTCATGTAGAAGATTTTGAGTTCACAACTTATATGTGTCATTTTTCTTATTGGCAGAATTTTATAAAGAACAAACTATAACTATCTTGTTTGTTGCTCGTCCGTCATTTCAAAGTAAATGAGCTATTTTAGACATGCACGGAAAGAATTTTCCAGGTGGAGGGTCCTCGGACATTATACCTAGGCGATAGATGGTGGGTGAGCAAAAAAACTTCACAAGCATGTTTATTAGAGATGGAACAAATCCTGGATTCGACTGGATTCGATTTTTTTTCTGGATTCGGATTTGACTTCACTGATTTTCCAGATTCGGATTCGGTAGCCTTGCCCAAAATTTTAGATCAAATCCATTCTTAATTTGAGGAATGTTGGTAAAAATGACTTCCAATCTCATTCATATGGATTAACTAATACGAAAGTGTGACATCTTGAAAATGAAGTTAAAAGATACATATTCAGTAAAAGTAGCTAATAAAACCTATATATTACTACCATCATGACGATATCGATAGGCTAATAGACTGGCACTTCATGATAACTGTGAAGAGATACAATTCCATGATTATGCATCAAAGACATAGCCTAAGTATGCTTAATGAGTAATGTATTGCAAAGTATTCAATCATAAAGTTAGAAGTTAGAACCCGTAATGCACAATTTTTGCACCATGCCGAAAGTTTCTTGAGTGAAAAGCTTTTCAAAACTGAAAAAAATTTCAGAAAATGTCCAAAAAATGGGTGCCATCGTAAAACTTTTTGAAAATTTTATCTTATAGTTTTTCTGTTCTGCGCAGAAAAGCATCAAAAAAAATTCTGCTCCATTCCTTAATAGTCTTCTAGGAGCAGAGAAACCCGCTTCTATAAAATAATTATGTTAAAGTAAAATAATTACATTAACTTACACAAAATTTCGTTAATAAATGGTTCGCGTTTGGTTTGGTAAAATTTAATATAGGACCCGAATCTTAAATCTTAGATTCGGATTCGGTACTTAATAATTTCCTGGATTCGGATTCGGAAACTGCATAAGACTGGATTCGTCCCATCCCTAAAGTTTATCATATATAATATGCACAAAAATAATCTAAAAATGTTTTTCAACAAAGTTCAGGGGTGTTTAAGCATTTTTTCGGACTAGGCAAAGGTGTACACGGTCTCAGGTTGGAGGGTTACTCCGTACCCCCTCCATATGCATGTATGGGCTAGAGGATAGAATCTAGACAACGATTCAAAGAGTTTCTCGTAATGATTTCAGGTGAAAAAATTCATATGGGATTGGCCAGGCACCACGTCAAATTTCGCATGGCCCCTTACGCTCGCGAAACGGGCGCTGAAGGCTACGGTTTTTATTCTTGGTGGAAGAATTTTGGAGATTCGGCCAAGCCGCAGTCCAAACCACCCCAAGAACAACAACCCCTGTCGCTGCAAGAAATAAATATGCTCGAAAATTACTTCCTCTTGAAAGCTATGCGCAAATTTACTGAAGATTTCCCGGCTAATCAAAATCGCTTGCCTTACGAAGAGCGTCAATACTTGACCAATTGAAACGAACTCAAATACCCAAGCCATGCCATACATCGGAAGTCTCTTCTGATTGCATGGTTTTATAACTTGTATTATTTATCGATCTTGATGTTTGAACATGTCATACATTGCCGATATCAATAAATTGCACCCCTAATTTTAGAAAGTTTGGTGTCCATATTACCTGTAGTGCGTCATTATTTTTGTTCATACGGGTGGTCAATTTCTCGGCCACTTTTGATTTCAGCGAAACGCAGTGGTTACAGTAAAAAGTTGAGAGCGATTTTAAATGAACAAATTTAATTAAAACACACGGTGTCCAAAAAAATTTGGACACCTTCACGGCGCACACATTTTGGATGCGGTTTGCTGTGTACGTCAAAAAACAAACATACAGACCAAATTATGTATGGGATGGATTGATATGATATCCAAGTTTAATACATCAATGTGTTTTAGTAACAAAATATCAAGATCAAATACAAGTATGATATTAAATCAGTTTTTGATATCACACTGACTTTGGGGTGGCGCTCGAACCTATTGATGATGTATATTCATTTCTTGTGTCCTTCCATCACCTAGGAAATAACATTGCGACAGTGAAGCTATATTTTTACTATATCCAATTTCTGAACATGAGTGTTCAAAAAGACATCTCTTTTGTAAGGTAAAGGTAAGCATGCCTTTATCTTGCTATTTTCTTGTCTTTACCACTATCTTTTTGCCGTTGTTTATCTTGCTCAAAAAGATAAGAATGTTTGTATAAAGGAGTCCAAAATTTGCATTTTTATAATTAATGGCTGAATCAATTATTTGGTGAATCAATGATGTTGATTACAATGGCGTGAAGAGCTTTTCACCAAAAAAGGCGGGAAAATGTTGGAACCCATAAAAATATTAACAAAAGGTGACTTCAGTGCCATGACACGTTTCAAAAGACCCGTGGCCTTGTGCCCAATTATAGTTTCAGGAACTATTGCCGTGACCAAACATGTTTTTGAGCCGAAAATCGCAATGATCAGGAAATGTTATATTGGCCATGTTGAAAATAGAACTAGAAAAGCGACCAAATAATACACAGTTGACGTTTTCCAGCCAATTAATTGTATGAAATACCAGTGGCATATTCGTAATCAGCATCATTGATTTACTCATCACATGATCGCAAATATGCAAATTACGAATAAAAAAAATTTTGCTGCACGACACCAGTCGAAATATTCGATTTAATTAGAACTACACTGACATATTCGTAAATTTAGAAAGAGAATTCCGTGACTCCCTGAACTTCATATGCAATTGCGAATTTTTTCACTATTCTCCCCGATTCGTTTTTTCGCAAGAAAATGCTCATAGATGATTTTATTAAGTGTTTTTGAGCTTTTTCGATTATGCAGATATATCTAGAGCCGTTGATTCTGCAAAAAACAGTTGAAATTTTTGAGTTCGAAGTCATTTGCAAGCATAGTGGAACACACTTTTCAACAAACTATCCAGTAACATGAGGAATCTACTGTTAAGATATCTATAATCAAAACTAAAGAAAAATTATCAAGCATCATTGCATTTGTCACGGACAGCCGCATGTGATATTACAGTATACCTGTAATCTCGTACAGTTTGCTCGTTTATTATTGTATTTGTCCACTTTCATGCTCTCGTCTTTTTGTAACTACCGTATTTATTAGAATAAACGCCGCCCTCGAGTAAACGCCACACTTTTGACTGTGTAACGACCAGATTGAGAAACACTTTACTTGATCCAAAGGATAACAGTGCGACGGACAAATTGGGACGGGGGGGTACGAGTATAATGGTGGTCGGCTAAACGCGGACTCGACGATCCCTTGCTCATCGATATAAAATAAACTATCGCTTGTAAATAACACAAATCGGTTTAACTGCTTTCGAAAAATCTCCCTTTTATGGAGAACGCGTTTGCAAATAAAATTAAAACTGCCACTTCTGATTAAATCATGCTTTGCTTCTCTTTAAATACAACTTCTGTGGCCACTCCTTTGACGTTGCGGGAGGTCTTGTTTCCGTTGATCTTCTTCCACCAATCGCTGCTTCGCTTACCTGTTTCCGCCTACTGTATGCTTCTTTCGCCACGCCTCTTGCTTTAATTTATTCTTAATTTCCACGCTCACATGCCTTTTAATCTACAGTATGCTTTGCCGCATCTATGTTTTTTAGTTTTTCATGTATTTTTCGGTTTTCCATGCATTCCTCCTAAATCTTCTGTCTGGGTCGGGATTTCTGTACTTTCTACATGGGCAGGTGTGTTTACCCGTTTTGGAGGGGATTATTGTACCTACAGAATGTGTATCTTCATGTGCATTATGAGGGCCATGTGCCAATGTGCAAAGAATTATGTGCGTCTTTAATTGGGTCAATGGGGTGTGGGACGATCAAAATAAAGTGCTTCACATAATTTTATAGGAATGTTTGGGTGTGAATCCCAGACACCCTTGAGACGATAGATTATTAAATGAAAATATATCTAATAAATGAATATCACATACTGTATAATTTGTACTTACATTAATGCTTCAGCATGTACGTTACAATTGGAAAAAAAGGAATAAACGCCGCCCTTAAATAAACGCCACGGCTTTTATTCGAGGATTTACTATCCTTAGTTTAAAGTAAAAAAATAAGGCTGCAGTAGGTCATGTATCATGTATACAGTTTGCAGTAGGTCATGTATTTTGAAGAGTGATACATATGCATTTATTGTTGAAAAAATTGAAAAAAATAATTAATACATATGCATTTATTGTTGAAAAAGTAAAAATTTTATCAAAATTTGTGGCGTTAAACTCAAAAATTAAATAAATGCCGCACCAAATGCACCATTGAAAAAATAAACGCCGCGGCGATTATTCAAATAAATACGGTATTTATATACTCAACAAACGACTCTAGCAGACAGTCAGCGTCCCTCCAGAGGCGTCCTTCCTGCGTCTCTACGTACAGGAATGCACACGCGCTGTGGCCTCTTGACTAAAAAAGGCCAGCGCCAATTATTTTTGGCATTCGAGTCGACCTTCTTCTCCTGCAAGGAGCGTCGACAATTACATAGCAGCGTCTTCCTACCGTACTCCAGAGCGACTGACACTCCTACTCCCGCTCTAGCATAAATACCAAGTTTGTTCTACCAAACTCGTATTTCGATACTACGGATTAGGATCAACAAAGCGCCCAATTACGCCACTGTTTTTGTATTAATAAAAGATCGAATTTGAATATTGTTTTGGTGAGTCTTGTCTTTGAGCTGTTACTAAGTCTCCCTCCAGGAACTCCCTATTAGGACTAAGGTCCCAGCTCTCCACGAGGCCCTCTAGGATTTCTGATGTCTCTTTCACTCATCATCCACAGGCAGTCACTCTATGTGATAGGCTCTATAACGTACCAGGTGGACGTAATTAGTAGCTTTTCCTACCTACAGTACCCCAGCACCTCTGACTCCCATAGAACCTTCTGGTCCTCACTCTTGAGGCATTGCTACTTCCTCTATTTCATCTCTCACACCACCTCCCCTAGCGTTACAGCTTCGAGCTGATTTCGTCACTGCTCTAACAAAAGGTGCTATCTACTTTTTGTGTTTTTTTGTTAATAGAACTTTTGTGAGGAAATAATTCTTGTAAATCGTATATCAGAACTTCTGTCAGAGCAGCGACGATTTTCTACCTCGTTAGCTTGTCACATTAAACAGAAGTGGAGCCATGTCACATTAGACAGATGTGTGATCAGTCACATTGACGGGGAAACCCGTGCCACATCCCATAGGAAACATGGCCATGACACGGTAGGTGACATGCTGTGACCCCGTGGGGTGGCTCCAGTATGTGTTTCTGTTTCGGGAACCCAACCCAGCTGGTACTACCACAGGTAAACCTATGGTGTACCTCGGCCTTGTCCTAGGGTTAATGCTGTAGAATAATGGACAACACGGCCAGGTCGGGGGTGCCAATCCCTAGTCCTCATTCACGGGAATGGGGGACGGTGCCATTCGAGGAATGGCGTACTGTAGGGGACCCGATTGTTAACCTAAATCCCCTTATTGGCCCTGACCTTAAGGGTCTGGGGGCTTTCTTAACTGAGGGTCCTTCCGGGGGAAAACTAGCTTAGGGGAGACTCCCACAAATATACCCTCAATACTAATAACCCCTGAGAAGACTTATGACACCTCTTCTCAAATTACTCGGCACTGGGCGATGGGTTCGGGGTCAAATTGGGGTCCTACGGATGGCGATGTACAGGAACGGGAATCCGGGCGATTCGGCGTGGGGTTCGGCGGTTGCTGGTTGGCAGGCGGCGATAACGGACGTTTCCTCGGCGAGGGGCGACGGGGTTCTACAATAGACGGCGATGGGGACGGGTTCCTACAGTCGGGTTACTGTAGGCGAGGTGTGTATGTAGGCCGGGGCGAAAATATGTAAATTTATTCGACGTACGGCAAGACGCAGTTGACAATAATAAAATATAATAAAATATTGACGACGGCAGACGCGGACGAAAAGCTGAACAGGAAAAACCAGTTAGGCCCAATAATGAGTTGACAAAAAGATGAAACATGCCCTTTCAAAGGGCTCCATAAACTACAGTATGCCTTGGGCAGAGTTAACACTCCCCCAAGCTAACTTCTGCAGCAGAAATCGTTGCAGAAGATGCCTATGATCACATAGACATTTTCCAGTTCACAACGTTAAGCATTGGGGCAAGTTTTCACTCTCCATGCTTAACATAGGAAGGTCACTAGTGAGAATTTCCAACTAGTCATTTCACGTTGCGAAACGTGGCTAGTTTTTACTGATAAGAAGTGCACGTTGTGCTCTAATTACAGCGATGAGCTCGGAGAGCTTATCTCTAACGGAAATTCTTGACTAGCGGGTACATACCGTAGTCTATGTGTATAACAAAATAATAATTCAAAACGGAAATAAAATGTGTGCGAAAGCAACAGAAATAAACATAAAAAGTACACACATAAATTGCATGTAAAAAGCATAAAAACGAAACGCAAAATTGATGTAAATTACTGTAACACAAAACATAACGAAAAACATAATGGAAAATTGTGATGTGAATCACGTGACGTTCCACGAAATCCGTCGGCACGTGACACGGCGGTCCTTCGAAAAAGGGCGTCCTCGTCGTTGTGCGCGTCTGTGGGGGGTCAAACGTTCAAGTGATGGTGACGGCGAGCGGTCGATGGTCCAGCGGTTTTTCGGTTCGTTCTGGTTTGTGGAATTGTGTCAATGTTGCGTGGAGCTGCTGACGTCGATTTGAGATGCCTGAAGTTGCTGACGTCATTTGATCCCTTCGGTGAAGTTGCCAATTGTCGGCTGATTTGTGAAATCTGAAACAAGACTAAAAGAAAAATTTTAAAGGCGAGGTATAGGCTATTGCACGGATGCGCCTGCAATGTGAAGACCCTAGTTTAGATGCATTGATCGCTGCTGGTTCTCTTCTTTACACTGCTATTCCAGCAGGGAACAGAAGTGGGTATCCTGTGAGGGGCACGGCGGTCCTTCGAAAAAGGACGACCCCGTCCGTAAGTAAAGAAGAGAAGAGCTACTTGATTATGGGTCAGAGACCTCTGCATCAAGATGAGGGTCAATGAGATCTTGTGTAAAATCTCTATTTGTTGACGGGATCAACAAAGGTGCCGTCTTGATGACCTGTAAAGTGGAAGGTATCTCCTCTTCTTCTGTAGGTTGAGCGGGTGACACGTAGCGTCGAAGCTGATTGACATGCACAGTATCTTCTTGGTTGGTCTCAAGTCGAATAGTGATATTGGGATATGCCACATTCGTGACAAAGTAGGGTCCATCATAAATGGGCAATAGTTTGGGCATTAGACCACGTTTTCCGGTGGTGCGCAGTTTGAGCACCTGATCCCCAACTTTGTAAGAGACATCTCGTGCCATGGGATCGTAAGACCGTGCATAAGCCGCCTGTGATCTCTCAATTCTGCTCTGGATCAAGGTCAAGGCATTTGTAAAATGCTGTTTGACCTCCATATCATAAGTAGAAACATCTATGATATGGACCGGAGGGTTGAATGAGAGCGCTGCATCAACAGGTAGCATGGGTGTACGACCATACATGAGCTCAAAGGGTGAATACCCTGTGGACTCATTCATGCTAATGTTGACAGTGAACACAGAGTACGGCAGGTGTTCATCCCAATCAGTATGACCTTGGTGGACATACATAGGTAACGGTGTAGCTAGCGTTTGATTAGCTCTTTCCACTTCTCCGTTTGTCATGGGATGATAAGGGGTGGAGTGGATTTTCTTAGTTGAACAAATGGCAGTGATTTCAGTCATCAGTTTGGAGGTGAAATCAGTACCACGATCAGACTGAAGAATCTGCGGTGCCCCATGTCTGCAGACAATTTGCGTAACAAAAAGTCGAGCTATGGTTTGCGCAGTGATGTCCGGAGTAGCGAAAGCTTCGACCCATTTAGTAAAGTAGTCGATAAAGACTACAATAAATCGGTTTCCATTTTCACTAGTGGTCATTGGTCCCATACAGTCGACACCGACTCGGTGAAACAGACCCGTAATGGAGATCAGTTTCAGAGTTGCATGGGTCTTTTGTCTTGCGGGTTTATTCCGTTGGCAAAGGTCACACCGCTGAAAAAAGGACTTGACGTCCGCACTGAGGGAAGGCCAGTGGTACCGGCGGGCTATAAGCCTCGCGGTACGTTTCGCACCAAAGTGACCAGCAAGAATGTCATTGTGGTGAGCTTCAATAATGGTAGTAACCATGGATCGAGGGACAACAATCTTGTTGGACTTGCCTGTCCACTTCTGAAGGATGTTATCCAACAGGTGGTAGCCATTAACATCATTCTGATCACCATAGGGTTTTAGTGACCTAAGAATGGAGACTAGTTCCTGATCCTCGAATTGAGTTGCGAGAAGGTCATGGTGATGCGCATCCTGTGATATCTCTGCATAAGACTCAGACCTGGACAGGTGCTGCACACCATTGGTGGTCCTATGGGATGAATTCCCCAGGTGCTGCGCACCATCGGATATCATCATAATTTCTCCCTCGGGTCTGTATAGGGTAATATCGTCAATACTCTCCCTGGCAAGGGAATTGGGATCGCTAAGGCGTGATAATGCGTCGGCATTACCACTAGACCGACCTTTTCGCGGCCGAATCGTCAGTTTGAATTCAGCTAGCGCGAGGCCCCACCGAGCTATCTGGGACGAAGGGTTCGGTTTCTCTAACACCGCCTTAACAGCAGTGTGGTCGGTCTGGACGACCACCTCATATTGAAAGAGGTAAGGCCGAAAGTGCTTAACGAAATGGACAACAGCGAGAGTCTCTAACTCCGTAATAGTATAGTTCTTCTCAGCTGCTGTCAACCCTCGACTGGCGTACGCAACAGGATGGTTGTATCCATTTTCGTCTAACTGGCTCAGAACTGCTCCTATCCCTGAAATACTTGCATCAGTTTGAAGTGTGAAGGATTTCGTAAAGTCCGGATGGCGTAGGACAGGAGGGTTCAGCAACAGCCTTCGGAGTTCGTCGAACGCCGCTTGCTGAGGTTTTGACCACTAGAAGGTAACTTCCTTCTGTAAGAGCTTGGTCAGCGGCTCGCTGAGTCGAGCGCAACCAGGGATGAATCGCCTATAGTAAGACACAAGACCAAGAAAAGACTTGATGTCTTTAGCGTTTTGTCAAATGGGTAAATCCTGGACGGCGGCCAATTTGACTTTATCTGGCTCGAGACCCTTCTGTGAGATGCGGTACCCGAGATATTCTACCTCAGAGTGCGAAAACTTGCACTTGTTCAGTCTGAGCTTCATTCCACCCTGACGGAGATGCGTAAACACATCCATCAGGCGCTCAAGCATCTGGGTGTGAGAGTTCCCAAACACCAAGATATCATCGAGATAGGTCAGTGCTGTACGCCACTGCAATCCTGTGAGAAGCAGATCCATGAGACGTTGAAACGTCCCAGGGGCATTGCAAAGACCAAAAGGCAGATAGTTGAACTCGTAAAGTCCAATAGGGGTATTAAACGCCATTTTCTCTTTGTTTGCCTCGGCAATAGGTATAGACCAGTAGGCATTAGCCTGATCAAGGGTAGTAAAGTATTTCATACCCTTGAGTGTGTCCAGGATATCATCAATCTGTGGGAGAGGATAAACATCCTTTTTCGTAACCTCGTTAAGACCACGAAAATCAACACACATCGGGTGTGACCCATTTTTCTTGCGAACCAGGACGGTGTTAGTATCTCAGGGTGAGGTACTAGGGCGAATAATGCCTTTTTCCTGGAGCGCTTTGACTTCTTGTATGATGAGATCCTTTTCCTTGGGCGCGGTGCGGTAAGGGAAACGGCGGACTGGGCGAGCATCACCCGTGCTGATCTCGTGGTGCACGAGGTCAGTGGAACCTGTGTCCTTTTCATCAATAGCGTAGAGGTCAGTAAATGCGACCAGTAGGTCGAGCAACGCTGCTTTATCCTGTGAGGAGATATCTGAGGATATCACAGCATTTGCTTCAACCCACTTACGGTCAAGAATGGTATCAGACTTGACCGCCAATCCCTGTGGGGAATCAGAATGCATCTGCACATGACCGATGGTCGTGTGGGGGTAGAGAACCACTGAGTGTGTACTTGGGTTGACTACCTGTAGGGGTATGCTACCATTGGTCACCGTACTCACAGTACCAGCGAAGTACACTCTGCGTTGCTGTCCCAAAAGAGGCTTAGGAAAGAAAGCCACTTCTGGTACAGTTGCATACAATGCAGGCACAGGTGCAGTGAATTGTGTTAGCGAGCGAGGCTCAAGGACAATCAACTCCTGCAAGGGTAGTGCCCCACGAGCAGAAGGTGGATTGTGGATGAGGCCTTCACACGGAACTCGAAGTTCCTTGAACTGAAGAAAGCATTTCTCCCAGTTCAAACTGACACACTTGAATCGTCCGAGGAAGTTCGTCCCCAAGACTAGTTCAGCCGAACAGTTTTCCTGAATTTGGACCTTAATCCCTTCAGAAACATCAGCCACTGTCACCGTGACATAGGCAGCGCCTAGCAGTAGAATCGGAGACCCATTGGCTGCTATGGGGCGAGCCCTCGTTTCTGTGAGTACCAAGTCGGGTAACTGGACCGCCAACTTGTGATCCAGGAGTGAGAAAACTGCTCCAGTATCAATTAGAGCTTTGGCCTCTACCCAATTGTTCAGTAGAACTTTGATATGAGGGGTCCTCATTTCAGTGGGGTAGAAAGCTGATACTACATGACCTGGGTCAGGCACAGAGTCATCAAAGCTCGACTCTGGCGCATTGGTTCGCTTTGGTATTGGCAAGCCAGTGCGTCTGAGTAAACCTACCAGAGTATAACCAACCCATGTTTCCGGATTGGTCTTAGGAGTGGGGTGAACCTGAACAGTAAGTACATGGTCTGACCTTTCTCCTGAGCTCTGAGTAGTGCCTAGTGATTCGACCTCAGCATCAGAGAGTGGTGGCACCTCTAGTACAGGGGATGCAGGTGCATCAGAATCACTAGGCTCGCCAAAACGGCCTTTCTCTAGTGTAACTGGAGAATTTCCAGGTGGTGGCCTAGGACAGTTTGATCCTGACCTGGCCATAAAATGATCACTAGCCCATCTAGAAGAAGTCCGGCTTCCTCTTGTCGACCCACGTGATGAGGCAACTGAGGAGGCTCGCGAGGGTGGCCGAGAAATGGATGAAGTCCTTGATCTTGATCGGGACCCGGACCTGTGGGAGGCCCTTGACAGTGAACGTGTGTTCTCCCACCAGGGTTCGATCTGATCAATCTCGGCCGTTGTCAAGAGAAGTGGCAGCTCTACCGCATTCAATCGACAGACATGTTGTTGGTAATCAAACGTAATATTCTGGAATTGTTCTAGGAAGTCCAATCCAAGAATCAGATCGACCGGTGCCCAGAAAGGAGACGTAGTCTTACACGCATGGAGATGTATATCTACTCGTGTGTGTGGCTGACGGGTTCCAGGCAACATTATCCCATACAGTCCTGAAAGGAGGGTATGAACAGCTTTACCATTGATACTCATCAATGGGTTAAAGTCGTGATGTTGCTGGAAGGCCATCGCTGCCTTCGGACTTCCTTTGATCAGCGCTTTGTGCAGGCGTTGACTAATGATAGTCCGTGGGCAACCAGTATCAAGGAAAGCAGGGGTTTCCTTGTGGTCAACCAGTACGACAAAACACGGAGTGATCCTATCTAACTGAGTTGGCACATCGTTCTGTACGTAATGAAAACCTACCCAACGTTGAACTTTCCGGAGGAGGTTCAACGGAGAGTATTGGCCAACAAACCGAACCTGTCTTTTCCGCAGGCAGTAACTGAGGTAATAGGAGATCCCAGCGTAGATGAGAAATCCTGTACCAGCCAGCACTGCCAGGGCAATAAGTGTGTTAAAGATCAACTGCACTGGTCCACTCAAGAGAGACTGTAAGCCCAGCATGAGGTTGTGCTGTTGGCCAGTAATCACGTGGTTTGCTGCCAGACCAACACCTTCCAGTGAGGATTTGATGTCAGTTCCCACCCCTGCAACCGCTTGATAGATAGTATCGGGTTGGAGGGATAGACCAGCGGTAAAGTTTACCAACCAGTTTAAGACCGCTTCAATCTGCTCAGTCTTGTAAACGTACTGTTTAAAGAAAGCAAAACTTGAAGGGGTCATTGCCAACTGATCATGGAAGAGCGCAGGAGCGTCAAAGTGAGTGACGTTGAAGCGCTGTTTCCAGAACAGCTCAAGCAGAATGTGGCTCACATGGACCGTGCCAGACTCAGTAAACCAGCCAGAGCGATTTCGGAAAATCCCTGTGAAGTGGTGGTCACACGGCACCTTCGGACTGAATTTAGTGAGATCCAGGCCACCGGGGGTGGCAAAATAAATGGTACCGCCAACCTGTACGGGTAGATACTTGTAACAGGTGTCCCCCACTCGGTACGAATAGTAGACATAAGTGGTGTTGACCTTTTGACACGGCCATATCGTCAGTGCTTCACCCGTAAATTCTGCCGTCAGATCATTCCGTTGAAGGAATGCCCGGGCTCCGAGTGTAAGGTCAAAACAAAGCAACTGCCAAGTCAGATCAAGGTAGCGTTGAGCGTGAGAGCACAACTCAAGCCACATGAATCGAAAATTGTTAATTTCCGACTCCTTGATCTGCTGAGCCAGATAGTTCAGTTTGGCATTGACGGGGTCAGGGACGGAATCCTTCGCCAATCCGAACAACCTGTGGGTCAAATTAAATCTTCCGTGGATGCGTAGAAGAAGACCCTGATCCGTTCTTACTGTATTCGACCGTAGGTCAGGACACAGCCGAAACATACGAGAGTTTCCCGGGATCTTCAGGGCAACCTGCAAATCATCCATGATGATGTGGTTCCCTGATACAGATGCAGTGTAATTACCCTGTGGGCGATAATGACACTGTGCTGTAAAGTTTGTAGCAGGCCAAACAATTACCCGGTCAAGAGTAGTGCATTGACCTGCAGTGGGACTGCATCCACCTACATCTCCTAAGGTACTTAGAGCTGTAGTGCCATCCCACGAAGCCACCTGTCCCTCCTCGATGAAGAGGTTAGTCACTGTCTTGCAGACGTCATAGCAGCACCATGAATCAACTACTGATGCAGATCCGAGTCACGCCCTACTGGAAAGTCTCTCCTAAGAAAAGCCGTGAACTCTTCATAGCGGGTAGGCTGCGGAGTACCACTGCTAAAGTCCCGGTAGGATGCCAGAGCAGGACCTGTGAGGCAAGACTCCAAAAACGTGATTTTATATGCATGGTCCGCTTCTGTTACCCCTTGAAGTGTAAAGAAACGGGTCAAGTGAGATATAAAATCCGTAATTGACTCACCAAAAGCACCTGAAAAGGCAGGAGGGGCCATGAAGCTGGACACAGGAGGGTGCCTTCTGCCATTCATAGCATCCAGCTTTTTGTTGAGTGGTCCGAGGGCATTTTCAAATGCAGCTTGGACCTTATTCTCAATCTGTGAAGGTAAATCAATTTCTGACTTCATAGATGAGAGTTCGTCTTCCTGTAAGGTAGCTAAGACTGATAATCGTGCCTGTGAAGCTATTCGATCAAACTGAATAGAGAGGGGCTCACTTGTCTGCTTAAGCTTAGTACTAAAGCGACAGGAACATCTAGGTGTCTCTATTTTGTGAAAGTGAAGTAAGTATTACTTTTGTAGTCACGTGGCGAAGAGGCGGGGGAATTACGAGATCATTTAAGCGAAGGCGTTTTTGAGGCTTTAACCCTTGTTCTTTACAATAACTAGCGACCACTCAACGATGGGGCTAGAAAAGAACAAGGTTTTAGCTCTCAGAACAGCCAGAAGGTAAGATAGGTTGACTCAGAAGGGAATTTATCTGGTCACCTATGTACTTAAAGAGGGGATAACCCGTGTGTAATTATTATAATATTATTATTAGGAGATTATACCCAAACTTTAGAAATTAAAGGGGCTAGACCTGGTTATTTGAACCAAAAGTAAGATAAATTTGAATAAAAAGTGGTGGAACTCCAACCATAAAATTAAGGAATCGACGTGAGGACGTACGGATGAACCCGCTCAAAAGGGAATTTTATTTGGAGGTTAAGTCCGGTGTGCTAGTTTACAAACTTTGGGATATGGGAGGGCTCGTAACCGACAAAGTCCTACTCACCAGGAGTAGCGCATAGAGTAGCTTAAGAATTAATAAGTAAAGGGGGACAACTTAAAGTAAACTTAGTAGGTGCTAAAAGATAGGGACAAAATTAGTTTACAAATCAGACTACGCAAAGGGGAATGCACTATTACGCAATCAACCTCACTCACTAGGAGCAATTGCGAACTCTGAAAAGTGTGATGACTAGACAGGAGGATCCCGGGAGGACGTCATTCGCGGATATGCTACAACCGTGCTCAAAACGGGAATGTGTGTTTCGAACAGAACGGGAACTCTCCAGGAGTATTATATACAGCTGGGGGCCCGGTTTCCATTCACTGAGATGAAGTGAGGATCGCAGGTCACCAGTTGAGATATAAGAGCACCAGGTACCAAGGTGCTATTCTGACACACTCAGTCAGTAAAAGGGCATGGGGGTCCTTGGCCCAGCTGTGCCAGAGGTGGAGGTGGGGAAATGCAGGCTTCCTCCTATGAATCGAGGCTAGGCTCAAGGCATCTTGAGATCAGGGGTACAGTCTGTCTCGAATAAATGAGTGTAAAGTGAGGAGCTAAGATGGACTTAGTTGTAACGTGTTTAGGCGGACTCGACCACCTTGGCTTAGGCGGACTAGCAGTTATATTATGCTAAGGGACAAACCAACGGAGGCGGACTCAGGATTAAGGGCGACTCTAGTGCGGACATTAATAGGCCAGCTAACGAAGGCGTTTGAGTGTAAAGAAAAGAATACAGGGGGGTCTTTTACACTTTAGGCCCAACCAGTGGCTGTGCCGTAATTCCTGAGGAATTATCCTGGTGGGGACACTAAAGGAGATTATAGATGAGAAAGAAAATGAGAAGATTTAGATAAGAAATTTACAAGAAGGTTGTCAACCCTTGCAGTTGTTAGACACAGGCAGTACTGACTGCAAATGCCTAACGGTTGCGTATGTTGAACAACCAACCCAGCTTAGGCCGAGTGTAAGCTCGTTCAAACCTGCAGTTAAAGCTTAGAAGAGTAGTCACGTGCTGATCCATCAGTGCCGCTACCCTTGCGGACAACTTGATCAGTACCACGGACTGAGTGCATCTCAGGTTGCATGTGCATGTTGACTGATGTTTCCCAGGCACCAGTGACACACAGACACAATCCTAACACAAGAGCCGTAGGTGAGAAAGTAATACTCCGATCTACACCTAAGACTCACGTGGCATCTTGGAAACCCACAGTAACCCAGTGCTGACGTCAAAAGATGTGATATACACCACCACACACTCGGTGCTGACCTCAGGTGACTGGGATGTAAGTGCCATAATCTCATATTGCAGTATGTACGCCAAGAAGTAAGGGCCTACGGCTACGAACTCCTTACGGCAATAGGGGGCATCGCGGTTGCTGATGCCAGAATAAGACTGTAAAGTCTTATTTCCGATACTGGAATAGAGATTTATCATTGTGGACGTCAGTAGATAGGGCCCTAGGCCAGCAACCTTGCTATGACAACACGGAGCATCGCCGTTGCTGACGTCAAAAGGTAATAGCTGAGTCACAGTTATCCTATGACAATGATATGAAATGCAGTTGTTGCAGACGCTAGATGTGCGGTTTGTAAGGCCTCACATCTCCGAACAACAATACGATGCATTGTTGTTGCTGACGTCAAGGACCGAAGTCGGAATAGCCGACCCATCCTAGTGCAACAACACGAGCCTCTGCTGTTGCAGATGCCAGAAAGACAGTGCTGTACGGTCACCATCCGGCAATAACAACCTGTTATGTTGCCATTGCTGACGTCAGAGGTAGAGCCGGAGGGCCACCCACCCCTTAAAGCAATGGCAAGGGATGCAGCTGTTGCAGACGCAGGGGGAGGACACGGAGAACCATCAACCCCCTAATGGCCACATGCTATGCGGCCATTGCTGACGTCAGAGGCATGACCCTGCTAATCATGCCTCAGTGCAACAGCAGCATGTGAGGTAGTTGCGGACGTCAGAGGTGGGGTCGCACAAGACACAACACCTCCTAGCAACAACCCAATAAGTAGTTGTTGCTGACGTCAGTGGTCACGATCGGTAGGATCCTCACCACGTGCAACCACGTAGAAACAGAAAAAGAAAGAAAAAAAAATAAAAGAGAAGACCGTGCAGTAGTGGAAAAAATAATAGAAATGACCTACTGAACGGTTGCCAACTATGAGGCATGTGTGACCGATGAAGAGAAAGATTTGTTTTTGATAAATTTGAATAGAAGTGGGAAAGAGAATGTTTGTTTTGTTTTTGGTAGGAAAAGGATAAATTTTAATTTGTTTGTTTAGAAAAAAGGAGAAAGGGAAAAAAATGGGTTATTAGTTTTTATTTGAGTTGATTTTTGAGATAAGAAAATGTATTGGGTGAAAAATTATTATAATTAGGTCACACGCTACGCATAGAAGACCAAGAGAAATAAAAAGTAAAGTAAATAAAATAAAATTTGAGACCCAAAAGATAAGCAATGTGATCTGCTAAGTACGGTGTTATATGTGTCAACAGTAAAATTTTGGCTTATTTGGCTGGAAAAATGAGCAACTTGGCAAGTGCTCAGTGAAGATAAGAAAAAGTTTCGAAAAAGTGTGTTGACACACATACCGGACACAGATAACAAATAAGGACCACACTTGACGTCCAGAATCAAGAGTGGAAGGTGTACTGTACCTCGTGATCGGAGATCCCGAAACCCTCAGGGGCTGTGAAAACCTCAAGGGCTGTGATACTCAAGTACCCGTACCCAGGTATACTGTAGTTAGAGTACGTGCAAATTGCAGTCGTACTGTAACCAAAAGGCCTACGGCGCTACAGTAACCTATCCGATCAAATGCAGTGAATGGGGCTCAAATTGAGAGAAAAATGGAAAGAAGAAAAGTAAACTGAAAGCTCAGAGGAGGTTTACGGCAGAATACTTGATTTACTCAACTCTGTGAATTTCATGACTCTTGGGGACTAAACTTGGGGAAAAATCGACACCGGTGGAAAAATTAAAGCTTACGGAAGGTACTATACTCATAGGCAGTAATTTATGCGCAAGAATCATTAAATTAATCACACATGGGGTAAATCCCGACCTACAGTGATTAAATTTCACTCAAATGCGGTGCTATCTGAGTTAGCGTTAAACTCGAATATAAGGGCCTATTCCGACCTAAGGGGCAGTGTACCTTCTTACGGGCGTATCCGCTTACATGAGGGCAAAAATTTCATCCTAAGGGTCAGTGATCCCACTCCAAATGTGAATCAGCAGACTTGAGAGAGGTTTCCCCACTCAAGTGGCGATTCTCATGATCTGATGGAGGTTTCCCCTACTCAAACCGAAAATTTACCGAATTGGAAGAGGTATCTCACCCAAAAGGGTAAAAGGTTCGTTCCCAAGGACTGTGAAGTCAGACTTAAAGGTCGATTTTCCAGCCTCGCCATGTCACATTAAACAGAAGTGGAGCCATGTCACATTAGACAGATGTGTGATCAGTCACATTGACGGGGAAACCCGTACCACATCCCATAGGAAACATGGCCATGACACGGTAGGTGACATGCTGTGACCCCATGGGGTGGCTCCAGTATGTGTTTCTGTTTCGGGAACCCAACCCAGCTGGTACCACCACAGGTAAACCTATGGTGTACCTCCGCCTTGTCCTAGGGTTAATGCTGTAGAATAATGGACAACGCGGCCAGGTCGGGGGTGCCAATCCCTAGTCCTCATTCACCGGAATGGGGGACGGTGCCATTCGAGGAATGGCATACTGTAGGGGACCCGATTGTTAACCTAAATCCCCTTATTGGCCCTGACTTTAAGGGTCTGGGGGCTTTCTTAACTGAGGGTCCTTCGGGGGGAAAACTAGCTTAGGGGAGACTCCCACAAATATACCCTCAATACTAATAACCCCTGAGAAGACTTACGACACCTCTTCTCAAATTACTCGGCGCTGGGCGACGGGTTCGGGGTCAAATTGGGGTCCTACGGACGGCAATGTACGGGAACGGGAATCGGGGCGATTCGGCATGGGGTTCCGCGGCTGTTGGTTGGCAGGCGGCGATAACGGACGTTTCCTTGGCGAGGGGCAACAGGGTTCTACAATAGAGGGCGACGGGAACGGGTTCCTATGGTCGGGTTACTGTAGGCGAGGTGTGTATGTAGGCCGGGGCGAAAATATGTAAATTTATTCGACGTATGGCAAGACGCAGTTGACAATAATAAAATGTAATAAAATATTGACGACGGCTGACGCGGAGGAAAAGCTGAACACGAAAAACCAGTTAGGCCCAATAATGAGTTGACAAAAAGACGAAACATGCCCTTTTAAAGGGCTCCATAAACTACAGTATGCCTTGGGCAGAGTTAACACTCCCCCAAGCTAACTTCTGCAGCGGAAATCATTGCAGAAGATGCCTATGATCACATAGACATTTTCCAGTTCACAACGTTAAGCATTGGGGCAAGTTTTCACTCTCCATGCTTAACATAGGAACGTCACTAGTGAGAATTTCCAACTAGTCGTTTCACATTGCGAAACGTCGCTAGTTTTTACTGATAAGAAGTGCACGTTGTGCTCTAATTACAGCGATTAGCTCGGAGAGCTTATCTCTAACGGAAATTCTTGACTAGCGGGTACATACCGTAGTCTACGTGTATAACAAAATAATAATTCAAAACGGAAATAAAATGTGCGCGAAAGCAACAGAAATAAACCTAAAAAGTACACACATAAATTGCATGTAAAAAGTATAAAAACGAAACGCAAAATTGATGTAAATTACTGTAACACAAAACATAACGAAAAACATAATGGAAAATTGTGATGTGAATCACGTGATGTTCGACGAAATCCGTCGGCACGTGACAAGCTGATAGAAAACGTCGGCTCATTGCTCAAGTATGAACATCATTTTTGGTCGATAGAATTGTACCATAAGCATGGAATAAGTGTTCAAAAGATTAATTTTCGAGCCTTCTAAAGTATGATCATCCAGAAATTGAAGAAGGATGTTCCAAATCAAGTTATTCCTCATTTTGGCTCAGCACAGAGATGCCAGCAGTCGACATTGCTTGAAAACGAAAGTTTCTTTGTTCAGTTTTCTTGTAATATAATTAATCGCGCAATTTAATTGATTTGTTATTGTTTTGTTCGAAGCAAACTATCCTGGTTGATATAAAATGTATTTCATCTTTTCAATTTAAAAAAATTGTATTTATATTTTTATCTCCAACTTGCTGAAATTTCTCATCTTTTTTTAATACTATGAACATGTCTCAAAAATTTTCGCCTGAGCTATTTTGCTTCTGCAAGTTTTTGAATTTTTTGAAACTTTTGTTGTTTGTTCAGCATTCTTCTGTCGTCGTGCATGATTTCAATTAATTTTTTTGTTCTGTTTTCTATAGTTATTTTTTCTATTGGCTTCATCGTTTTTCTTTTCTCTCGTCTGTTTCTTTTTATCCCATTCTCATTCGTTTTTTCTTGTTCTCCATCATTTATCTTGTTTATTTTTTTTCTCTAAAAATTGTACTTTCGTCAGGATCACGGTACTATGTGACATCCTGGTTAGTGAACTTTTAGGGTAAGACAAACAGATCAAGCAATGAAACAAAAAAGGGAAATAATATAATCGGAAAGAAAAAACAATGGTATAATTACAAAGAACAGAAAAAAACAATGGAACAGTAAAATAGAGAACAAAAGTGCAGGAAGGAAGCAACGTTCAAGGAAGATTTCACCGGGAATCGCCCTACCGGGTATTCGCTCTTTTGAGAACCGTTTTTAGGCAATTCACTCTTTTAAGCTTCGCTGTTTGCGGGTGAGACCGTCTTACCACCGCCAATCTTCTTTGTAAGATATGATAAAAAAGTGCTATATTCTATATTCGCATATGAGAGCCAATCAATTTTACACTGAATAAGTCAAAATCACTTTTGAACAAAATACAACAATAACGACTAATCAAACCGCGCTTTATTAGACGAATTACCCCTACCACGACCGCGTCCGCGGCCTCTGCCGCGACCCCTTCGTCCACGGAATGCTCCGCTGCGACCGCGACCTAACCCAAAATCAATTTTGTCCAAATTTTTCAGATTCGTGTGTTTTTTCATTTCTTCGTCGCAGAATATGCAACCCGTACGACTGTCTTCTTTACAATTTAACTTTGATTGACCCTGAAAAATTGTGAATACCAAAAATGGTCTGTTTTCCTTGAAATACACCTCCAAATCACGAAACTGGAGAGCAAGTACTGTTTCACATATTTATTTCATGAAAATTCGTGTGGACACTCAACAAGACTTTAAAAATTTTGTAAATTTAGAGTAAAAATTTTAACGACAGTATTTATTTTTGCCGTTTTTTAATTTACAGACATTTTATAAAAAAATTACCGCAATATGGTGTACCCACAGTAGCTATCGAATCTAGTCTCAGTTTTTTGTGTTGTTTTACATGTAGATAGTGTAGTTAGGGCTCTAACTATACTTCATTCATTTTCAAACGATCGATGCAGCGGGTGGAGTTTCGGCAAACGCAGCCTTACTAAAGAATCAATTTCGATAAGCTTGAAATGATTGAAAAGAACTATCATCAAGGAGCATGTATCATGAAAGGAAATTTATTTATTAGAGTCGACGAGCCTTCCATAACTTCCAATAAAAGTTTCGCTGCAACCTCGTTGCATGATAATTTCAAAATGAATGAAGTATAAGTGAACGATAACCATGTGAACGATTCTCGAGGGAGCGAATCCCCAAATGAGCGCATTCTCAAATGAGTGAATTCCCGATTGGGCGATTCTCAAATGAGCGATCGAGAATATAATAACACTTTCTTCATATTTCGCTTCTTTATCTTATTTTTTCTTTGTACGTATTTCTATGTAAAGAGAAACATGGGAAAAGCAGCAAGAAAGGGAGGAAAAATAACGCGGAAAAAGAACAAAAAAAGAATGGAACAAGAGAATAATAGAAATAGAGAAAGATAAAGACAAAGAAATAAAATCAAAAAACTGATCCAATAGGAAATAGAGAATACCGAACTGAATAAAAATTATACGGTGAACTATGGTTATTCAAAATGACAACTTGTAATGTATATATTGTTTCATGGCCAAAAAAGAAAAAAGTTGATGACAAGAAAAAGGAAAATTAAAGACGGCAGGGACAAAAGATGAAAACGTAAAAACATACATGAACAAAAACATAAACAACACACACGGAAAACGAAGGAATTATATACAAGAAATAAAAGATGGAGAAGCAAATTCTAAAGAAAGCATTACTACATTGTCGATCGCTCATTTGAAAATACGCTCACTTGGGATTGGGGATCGCTTACTTGGGAATCGCTCACGTGAGATCATCCCATGTAGCTATGGTCTTTATTTCTTGAAACGCGTCTAAATAGTAAAAGTGGAAAGCGACGAACCTGCTAAACCATACGCCTGATCGGACTGAAAATTGGTTGGTTTGCTCAACTGCTTCCAGCAAGTTTTTGAGTAAAAAATTCGACAGTAGAAAATATACGCAAAAGATTTTGACGATAGCCCTAACTTTTGTCATCTTTGAATTTATAAGCATTTTATAAAATAAAGACTACAAAAAAGTTTATTCGAAAATCACTGGAGAGAGTTTTAAATTTTTCGACCACTTATCTATCGTAAAGTTCGCAAAGTTTTTATAGAAATCAAAAAAGAGTCGATGACTGAGGAAATTTTACATGAAGAGGTTAACGAAATTTATCGTTCCAACAAAGAATTTACTTACTTTTTTAATACTCTTTGAAATTGTGTATTTCAAACCCTTTTTTCAACTATCAGAACAATTGGACTCACCGGTTTATATTCTACAATAACCAGCTGCGATTCACAATCTGGACACGATTTATTTGATAAAACTTTAATTTTCGCTGCACCTTCCAAGATCGGTATAATCAACGGGCATTTATTGCACGAAATTTTCCATTTAGGGCCTGATGTTGGTTCTAGAACTAAGATTCCACATTTTTTCTGCTGGGTCGGATCTACGGCGGTGTTCGTCGGACATTTAGGGCACTGAGCGATGCCTAGCCTACCGACAGCGTGTTTACACCCGGGGTGTAAACATTCATTGCATCCCTTAAAAACGTTGATAATGGAATATTTGCGATGATAACGTTCGCCGATGGTGTTCGGAAAGAGATCGACAATTTTCATGCGATCATAAACACTTATTTCAGGATACTTTGTTTTAACCTTCAAATTGTCATCGACGAAACATGGGTCACAGCGAATCAGCAAAAATTTATTGCTTTACATTCAATTCACGCTTTTTAGGGGCAAATAATCGTGAATGCTTGATTCGGTTGATTTTTTGGTCAAGAAGCTCGTCGGGTTTCATGGGACGATGTTCTGCCAAACATGCATTGAAATAGCTTTTAATATAGAAAAGTTCAGTCCGAAGACTATAAATTCCCGAATATAACCGATTAGAAATTAATTTTTCATCATATATCGTGATTCTTAATTCTTCACATCTAGCGAAAAAATTTACCTGGTGTTTCAGCATATTATCGAAAGGCGGATTGTTGAAACAATACGGACAAAGGGAAAATCCCCTGGTTCCCGGAGCGCTGGAAAAATATACCAAATCAAATTCGTCCAGAGGGCATTTTTGATCCGAATAGGGTCGCAAAATCGGGTCCCTGGCTTGGGGTAGACTGTAAGTTTGTTGACAATTGGAACAATGGAGTCGAATCGGTTTGGCTGATATTAATTTCATGTATCTTAAGTGAAAACATCGTTACTGTGAAACGAAACAAAACTTGCACGCATTAAATTTCCAAAAAGAACTATGCTAAAAGTCTCGTTTTTGGCGTCGAGTGTACATACATGAAATTGACCTTGAAACGAAAATTTAACTTCACTTAGTATTCTCTTTACGTGGATTTTGTAGTTGAAAAGTTCAATTTTGTCAGTTCAAGAAAATTATCTACTGTCATTTTCGAAAATCAGAATTGATATTTTTACAAACGCGATCGAAGTGATAAAAACTTTATAGCAAAATGGTAAATGAAACAAATACTTGGAAAGACTACAGCAGGACATGACTATTCAACTTTCAAAACCGTTGAACGGATTATCAAAAAAAATTTATTGTGTAACTGAAGTGTCTATTTATAGTTTGATAATTCTGAAATGATAGGTGCGGCGATCTCACGGAAGTAATTTCAATAGCAAAAAAGTAGTAGGTAAGCTTATTAACAAAAAAAATTCTTCTCAAGAGCGGCGAATACAGCAACTGCAACTTTCCTACGAGAACCTAAATGGCCAAAACTTCTCCAGTAGCAAGGTGCCGGTACGATTTTATTCATCTCAAAACTGGGCGACCATGATGATTTTTTGTAGTTTACCTTCTGCAAATTCCGCATCTCGTGAACGGTTTCCCCGTATCGGCCAACGAAGAAAAAGAAACTTCGAACAATTCGTCCATGTGACATATATTAAGTACAAAGTATTCGAATTTCATACGGAAAATTTTCAACGCGTGTTCGGTGACTGCTTCGTACCGCGAACGGCCTTTTGCGATCAAATCCAATTGTGTTTCGACGGCGGCACGCATTTTCGGTTGAACCAAGTCCGGGTCAATTTTCCAATAACCATGCACTAGCACTATGCCTAAGAGGGTAAATGAGAAATATTTTGCTGAATGAACTTGTTTCAAGCGACATTTTTTTAGGCGGAATTAGACAACATGTATTACTCTTATCAAATGTCCAGAATCAGAAACCCTGAACAAGTAGTATTTTATATTTTTAAGACATCTCATGTTTTAGTCTTCTGTTTCAGTCATTTCATCTCTTCAGTTTCTTTCCTCTTCGCAAATCGGCTTTAACTTCTAGCGAATTGTGTTCTGAGAAGACTATAAAATTTGGATCAGAACGTCAGACGTCAAAGATGGCTCGAATTACACAGGTGTTTGAAGATGTAAAATTATTGTGCACCAAATTCTGAACTAATCTTCAACTATATTTTTTGGAACTGCTCGGAAAACTTTAATGTATGTAATCAACGATAGAAATAAAGGGTTTTCGATTGAATTGTAGTAATGCTAAGCATTGGCAGATATTCTAGCTGGTTGAAAAATATATTTTGGTTGGTTCTGTAAATTTTGAAATTTTGGTTGCCAGTTTTCACCCCAAAGTTGATATAATTTCTGATGTTTTGATTGAATTTGTTAAAAAAAGTTGATTGAATTTTTTGGCTTTCTATTTGGTTGATGACACTATCTAGCGAAGTTCGAAGATCAGAGGGGTTAATAGGGTTATTTATTCATGGATGCGGACATTCGTTGAACGAAATGAAGGGAGGGGGCTGGTTATTGAAAGTTCGAAAACTGGCTCAAAAATTAGTAATTGCTGTCTAAAAAATTAAACACATTGGAAATCATGTCGCGAAGCATTAAAAACTGATATTTTTGTCCAAGAATGAACATTTTCCACCAAAAATTTGACATTTTTCCAATTTATCGGTCCAAAAAGATAGGATCCATCCATATGGTTAGCTCTAAAATAGCGATGTGATTGGCACATCCTTCGGGGGTTACCATATGGCCCAGGATTTCTGGTGGGGGAGTCCTGTGGCACTTCCCCCATTTACACGAATGACTATTGATTAGATGTAATTTTTATTACTAATTTAAATCCCTGATAGAAGCAGCACGTTAGGTTCACAAATTTAATTACGTGTTTTCCATTGAAGATTTCGATCGATAATCCTCTGGGGAGATTGGGGGACCGTACCAGGAATATTCTATCGAAATTCGTATGGGCAGTTGCCGAGACCCCCAAGAGTCGACCACATATACCCTCGGTATGATGAAATTCAAGGAAAAATATCATTTTTTCAATCGAATGGAACACGACTTTTTTGAGGCCAAAATTTTTGTATGTTTGGTGTTTGGCTAAAAAATAAGTATTCTCCAGCACTTTCAAAGTAAAAGTTCCTACAAACTTTTCCATTTTCGGAGTGAAAAAACGTTTTCCAACATTTGTTGGTCGGAAAAGCTGCAACAACCTTCTCCTAGAATTTGATTTTACGTACCACCATTCCCAACTGGTCTCTTAACATTGGACATCTTCTTGGATAGATTAAATACAAGCCAGGTTTAAACTTTACGCCCTTTCTTTCATTGGTGTTCGACACTAGTCTTTGGAGCAGCAAAGTTGACCTTCGAGATATGCAAAAAACAGAAAACGTCAAAATTTTCCAGAACTTCGAGCAGGAAAGTATCAACAACATCTTTCAATATGAATTACCTGAAATTTTCTCTACAGTTGCCGAACTTTAAAAGAATGATATCCCGGTGCCGACTATTTTACTGGTATGAGTGCTTCGGGATCAGCGCTGATATTTTTAAGACACGATTTCTGAGAGATTCTACCTTTTTTTATATAGGCCTATGATAAGTTAAAAATTAATCGTACCTCAAAATCAGATATTTTGCGCTGAGTTTCATGGTACCATTCGTTTTGCTTGTAAACGAAAATTCGCACCGCTACAGTATGCCAAAGTTTAAAAATTTATGATTTTCATGCATTTTTCAGTAGCCTTGCTAAGCAAGCGATATTTCGAGATCGGTTTGATCTTATTTAATGAATAAATATTCATTTTGTAGAGGAGAGAATAAGCTCTCTTCTGATGTATTACTTACCGTAAATAATTGCATATTACATTTTTTCATAAAGTTCAAAGTGTCAAAAATGAGCCGTCAAAATTGAAAAAAAT
Source organism: Romanomermis culicivorax (assembly GCA_963922205.1). Lineage (NCBI taxonomy): Eukaryota > Metazoa > Nematoda > Enoplea > Mermithida > Mermithidae > Romanomermis > Romanomermis culicivorax. The sequence continues at coordinate 895,886 of CAWUHX010000097.1, read as the reverse complement.
TTCGTTTATGGGCACTCCTGAGCATCTTCCCATCGGAAGCCGCAGAATTTTATTTTCCTATATTGTAGCCCATCCATTTTTACGGCTTTGTTTAAATTTTCATCAAAATTTTTGAACCGTTTTGGGAGCTGCACTGCTCTGAAGAAGGCATACTTATGAAAATTTCGTATAAATCATTGTATTTGCCAGGTGGCCCTTGTCAACCCCTTGTGATATATTTATTACATATGCTGTAGCATTATCAATTAAATAACAGACTATAGTTTGATGTATTAATTGTTTCACAAGCAAATATTTTACGCTCTGCAAGAAAGTCTGAACAGTCGAAATTAGAAGCAAAAGTGAAGAAAAATCCTGCTTAGAGGCACTCCTGAGCACCTTCACCTACCATGCTGCAGAATTTTATCTTTTTATTCTTTTATTCACACATTCCTACAGTAGCTGTGAAAGCAGCACCATGATTTGAATACCCCTTGAGAAGGAACAGAGATCCACAGAAAGCAAAACCCTGAAAATTGCTCGAAAATCAATATTTTTTTGCATTTAGCATTTTGCATTTGTTATCAATATTGGTTCTGTATCTCGATACTAAGACCAGAAAATAAGGAGCATAAGGAGAAAGTTTGCCGAAAGTGATATCAAAAGTTATATTCCGCTCCAACAGTTTTTTACTGCTTTTTTTATAAACTATAAACAACCTATCCAAAGCAAAAAATTGGACCAATGAAAAATATTTTGTTTTTAAAAATTTCTAGCCCGATTGTTAGGTTCACTTTTTGATGGAGATGAAGTTTATTTTTTGGCATACTAATCTATGGGGTATTATTTCCTGGGGTTATATTAACTGCTGAGTCTGTGAAGGCATGATCTGGTTTCAATTATGTATATATGGAGATTCTTTCGATTAATAGAAAACAGGAATGATTCTTTTGCTTATAAGGGATGGGCTGAATGATCAGATCCAAGGCCACACATTATTTTGTTTACAAATTTATCCAGCTATCATTTTTCTAGTTCATACCTTGTAATTGGTGATAACACTATATCACCAGACATGCTGCTCCAAAATCCATATGTATACACAAAGTAAACATATACAATGATCCTTGAATTGATGTGATCGTAAGTGGAAATAGCTTTCCCCTAGCCATTTCACTGGTTCAAGCATCAGATACAGCATTGATGAAACAGTTTTTTGAAATTCGACCTTGGGGCCCTACTCCTTTGTTAGAGGAATTTTCTCTTAATTTACTTTCATCAATTGTTGTAGATGTGGTTGTTTTTGGTTGTCAAGCACCATATTCGTGGTGTGATTCATTTGACAAACTTTTCATGAAAACATGTAATGCATTAATTCCAAGTTCCTGAATTTTTCGAGAATTAAACATTAATAGGCAAATGGATTATTCATTGAATCGATGCAATATCTCAGCTAACTTATGCCCCAACATCAATCCACTGCAGTTTGGAACACTGGCTGCCCAAATGACTGTTCAGGAACAAAGTTCTACATTGAAAGTCATTTCAACTTATCATCAACAAGGTTGCACATGCACAATCAAAACAGAGTCTTCAGGTGTTCAACAACTTTTGATCAAAAGATGTTTCTGCATTTGCCCATGAAATTGATAGTCAAAGAGCGGGATCAAACTATTCAGGACTTCTAGAATCAAGCTATATTAGGTGAGTAAGTTCAAATATATGTGGCAAAAATCATGTTTGATGTCTGCAAGACAAATACATATTTCTGCTACATTTCTGGAAAAAAGCACAGATCCTGATAATTACCAATATCAAAATTTTCATAAAGAATACAAGCAAAGCATAGATGAATTCATTTTATTTCATTTAGATTATGAATAAAGAGAAAACATTGCTTTGGACATCAAGTATAGTTAATTTTTTCATTTCAGTGAATCTTAGCATGGCAAGGGTGCTTGTGATTGAATAATTGCATTAGTAAAACACCAGGTACACTTGTATGTTGATGAAAATAACAAATGAACAATTGCAGAAAGATTTCTGAGGTGTGCATCTTCTTATCAGGTACAACAAGCACTTCATTTATCTATGGCAAATTGATGACATCAAATGCTGTGCTTCAGAAGCTGCGTGGTGTAAATTCATATTCAAACTTTTTGTTTGAGTTAAATGCTACACGTGATTGGTGTGCTTATAAAATTGGCACTGGAAAGATTGTATCAGTTGAGAACAAAAGAACCATTGTCCTAGGACTGGAAGCAATGCTTGTGTATGATGAAAATCAGCTGGCTACATCAGCCATGCTACAAAGCTATTTTTGGATTGAACTGAAGGTACCATCAAAAGATACACAACAGAAATGCAACACCAAAATCCGAGCAAATGAAGATGCTGGGAAACCAGCCGAGGCTGATTTAAGCCAAGACAATACATTCAGTTGTCCAGAAGAAGGTTGCATTATGTTGTCTGCAAGGCATGGAAACCTGTTACGCCATCTTCTAGCAGGCCGACATCAGTTGGCATCTCAGCATGTTAGCCTCAATGATACTGCAATACAAAGCTACAGCAACTATCTCGAATCAGTTAGATTGACATTTGAAATGCCTGAGATGCAAGAAGCACTGCAATGATTCTATGAAAATGGAGTATCTGAACCAATGGCCAAAGGATGGGCATTGGGGAAGAATCAACCTTGTTATCCATTGAAACTAAATCAAAGATGCTTTCTCCTGTGGAAGTTTGAAGAGGGCCTTGCTAGGCGACAGAAGTTTGATTCCAACATTATTGCCCAAGAGATGCGACGCAGTAATATTTTCAGCAATGATGATTTACTGATGCATCAGCAGATACAAAGTTTCTGGTCTCCAAAGGCAGCCCACTGATGTAATGACATTGATACTTATTATGTTGAGGAAAATGTGGATGAAGTGTGTGAAGCTGAAGATGCATTGGAAGACCCTGCATTCTATAATTCTCATTTGGAGTTTGAAAGTGGTTTGTCGGCTAGTGACTGATTTGAAAAGTAATCACACATTGGCAAGAAATATGAACAGGTTTTCCTCAAAACAGTTGGTCTTAGGGGGAACTAGTTGATAATCTCAGAATAATGGCTCATGGTTTTCTCTGTCAATAAGTGGCACTGATCACATGTTCCATAGCGCAGGATCCCATGGTCTATAATAATGGCATATAAATATGGAACATTTTTATGATGCCGATGTGTGTCAAAATACTTACGCTTCTGCCATGCTTATAATTAATCAGCATTTCAAAATATACTACCAATTCAATATTTTATTTATTATGTATACTATTTATGTGATGCTCTGTCAATCATACTTTAATTATTTATGAAAGTAGATAATGCATTTTTTTGTGGAAAGATTAGAACATTTCCAAAATCTTTTCCATGCTCCTAGTGCAACCATGGTAATCCATTGATCCACCACAGTTGAACGAAAAATGATTCCTATGGAAGGTGAAATCCTCAGGGAAAAAGAGTAGTAGCTGGTACAACTTTTGACCAATTCCGCTAGAAAGCTTTGAGAAAATATTTTTCATTAGTCCAATTTTTTGCTTAGGATAGGTTGTTTATAGTTTATAAAAAAAGCAGTAAAATACTGTTGGAGTAGAATATAACTTTTGATATCACTTTCAGCAAATTTTCTCCTTATGCTCCTTATTTTCTGGTTCTAGTACTGAGAAACAGAACCAATATTTTTAACAAATGCAAAATGCTAAATGCAAAAAAATGCAAAAAAAATTATTGATTTCTGAGCAATTTTCAGGGTTTTGCTTTCTATGGATATATGTAGCTTCTCAAGGGGTATTCAAATCACGATGCTGCTTTCACAGCTACTGTAGGAATGTATGAATAAAAGAATAAAAAGATAAAATTCTGCAGCATGGTAGGTGAAGGTGCTCAAGAGTGCCTCTAAGCAGGATTTTTCTTCACTTTTGCTTCTAAATTTGACTGTTCAAACTTTCTTGCAGAGCGTAAAATATTTGCTTGTGAAACAATTAATACATCAAACTATAGTCTGTTATTTAATTGATAATGCTACAGTATAGGTAATAAATATATCACAAGGGGTAGACAAGGGCCACCTGGCAAATACAATGATTTATACAAAATTTTCATAAGTATGCCTTCTTCAGAGCAGTGCAGCTCCCAAAACAGTACAAAAATTTTGATGAAAATTTAACCAAATCAGTAAAAATGGATGGGCTACAATATAGGAAAATAAAATTCCGCGGCTTCAGATGGGAAGGTGCTTTTGACGGCTCATTTTTGGCACTTTAAACTTTATGAAAAAATATAATATGCAATTATTTATTGTAAGTAAAAGAGAGCTTATTCTTTCCTCTACAAAAAGGATATTTATTCATCAAATAAGATCAAACCAATCTCGAAATATCGCTTGCTTAGCAAGACTACTGAAAAATCCAAGAAAATCATAAATTTTCAAACTTTGGCATACTGTAGCGGTGCGAATTTTCGTTTACAAGCAAAACGAATGGTACTATGAAACTCAGCACACGAAACTACCCAAAATATCTGATTTTGAGGTATGATTAATTTTCAACTTATCATAGGGAAAGTAGAACCTCTCAGAAATCGTGTCTTAAGCGTAATAGGCTTGTAGGATGAGTGTTGGGGATGTACTTACGGTAGCAGTAATCTCACATCTATGCAAAATTGATGAATCGACAAAGTCACGATTTGACCAAAAAGAAGTTGTTGATTCATTCTTACAATTTTGGTGTGTCGTGGGGGAGTCGTGTCCGTTTTATAATTATTCTTTTTACAAAAGGGGAGCGTCGACAGCCCGACACACATTCACATAATAATATTATAATATTATTATAGTTATTCATTATTTTATTATTACTATTTTATTACTTGCCCAGTGAGTGGAAGCCAGAGCCGACTTACACGGGATCCAGTGCCAAGGTGAAGCCCCAGCTCTCCTGGACATTACTATAGTGAGTTCTCTTTATTTGTGTGAACCTTTAGGAGGCATCTGGGGAGACCCTGAGTGCCCTTCGATTGCAAGAGTTAGAGTTTCCAGTTACTTATTAGTGACTGAAGGTTGTGTTTATTTCTGCTTGAGGACTGTTGCACTGTGTTTAGTTGATTGCTAATAGGAAGCTCCTTTGAGTAACCTACAGTAGTCAGTTGGATACAAGCCAATAGTACTTGAGTTATATAGCTAACGTCTTTTGACCTAACCAGAGAAGTAAACATAGCATGAGTTCAGCAAAATTTTCGAGAACAATTTTTTCGCATAGTCACACCCTGGAGTGCTGAATCAAGCAAAATCTGCAACTAGCAAATGATAGGCTATGTGATGAAAGTTTAAGTCAAGTGTATGCAGTGGAATAGAGCTGAAAACTCAACATGAATGTTGAATTCATTCAAAGCATCACCAGATAACGTTGCTTCAAATAAATTTTTATATAAAACATGCGAGTGAAAAACTGAATCACATCACATTTTAAAAAATGGATTTATTATGAATGAATTTATGAAGATGCAAAAAATGATAAAAATGGCTAGGAAATTTTCGTGTGTCAGACCAATTAGTTGATAGTATGTAGTGTGCTATAGACCGTTCATTCTCAAATGAGAATCGGGATGCGAAAAATATCAAAGAAATCCTTAGGCAGGGAATGACCATGCATTCTTTCGTTGTAGTGTTGTAGCAGCAGTCAATAAAAAATGAACTATAGTGTTTGTTCTGATCCGAAATCAACTTGATCAACGTTCCCAATGTTGATGAAGCTGATCATCAAACATTACTTCGAATATGGATTTGTTTTTACTTGCATTATTATTCTCATGCACGACATGTCTTTGGATCGCTGATTTTCACGAAAAATTCACTTCTAAAGTACATAAAATTATACTTCACACCGTTTGTAGGGCTAGTAAAATCACTGGTGCTGAAACGGTTGGCACCAGCGCCGGTTTCTGGGACTTCCTGGAAGTATTTTTTCTTAGAATTTTTGTTTTTTAATAAAAATAAAAAAAGTAATAAAAAAATTAATAAAAAGAAAAAAATAAAATAATAAACAGGTTCCTGGAAGTATTCTTTCCTAGAATTTTTGTTTTTTAATAACAAAACAAGTAACCTAGACGAGTTGGAATCAATTTTCGACCCGAACTAGACACCGTCACGTAATTTCGTTGGCAAATATTATTGATGTGTACAGGTATGGACGCGTCGGTGCCAATGCCGTGTTGTTCCATCAAAGAAATCAATTCCGATTCGGTCAAATAATCGGGAGCCGTTGTTTCTCGTTCAATGACTTTGACGTCTGAGATTTTTAATTTTTGTCCAATTGTTAAATCGGCCGGCAACTTCGTGTCATCGTTGCTGTCGTCGACCGAAGTCCAATTTAAAATCGCTGTGAAACCAGGTACGAGTACAACCCTGCCGCTCAAAAAAAAATCTTCGTCGGCTGCTCGGAAACGTGCCATGGTCAATAAATAGCAACAGTCTTCGCTGACCTGATTAGCAGAAGTAAGACTAAAGTCACGAAAATCAACAACAAATTTCAGTTTATGAACTACTAGATTTATTTAATTCTTTTGACTGCATATTTTCACTATGATTAAGCTTACATTTTTATGAATACAGTGATCCATAAGGGCAGGTTCTTTCATGCAATGGTTGGTTATTTTAGTATGAAAAATTTTTCGAAATTTGTGCAAGTTTGGAATGATAGAAATACATAAATGTCAGACAATAGTTCGTATACGAATTTTAAATAACATAGAATCAAACAGCTTTTATTCTCATACGTGAATCGTTGGAAAGTCCTTGAAATAAAGAGATGACGTTTAATTAAGGCAATTATAAGAGCAAGAAAGATAGGTTTCCGCATGTTAGAATTTTAACAATAATTACGTAATGTCGGAATGATCGATTTTTTTCTAATATGATGTCCGTAACAGACGTACATTAATTCGAACTACTGGTTTTGGAAGGGAAACTGAAAATTTATTATTTATGTGCTAGGAAATAAAATATTCTCAGAAAAAAAATTTTCGTTGAATAATTAAAAGAAAATAATATTCCTCACTTACCGTTGCCAAAAAATGCTGAACAATATATTCAAAGAGACGAAATTGATCACCGGACAATCTACGCGTTGAATCGCACTTCATAGGAGTAATAGGCGGGTGATCACCGACGTCGCACCCTTTACGGGCAGCGTGCAGACCGCTAGACAATGTTAGCGAAGCTAACGGACCCAAAACGGCATCGCTTTCTAATTCTTTAACTAGACTTCGGGCGTCAAAATTTTGCGGATATTGTGTAGTTTCGGTTCGCGGGTAGCTGATAAATCCTTGCGTGTAGAGTTGTTCGGCAATAGACATGCAATGAGACGGTGCCATACCCAAGCCGGACGAAGCGATGCGCATCAATTCTACGGTATTCAAGGCGACAGGTCTCCCTGAAAAATTTACACAAACATTATGAAATAGGTACTAGAGGATGAATCGCTTATGATGACATCCAACGAATCATTTTACAGATAAATAATTTACAAATAAATCAAAAATCACAATTTCAACAGAACAAATATCTATGACTAAGAGCAAGCCTGCATACACGTTATTGCAGCCGCTTATTTTCCTCAATTTGTATTAATTTTTCTAGGCGCGGAGATTTTAATTAGCGCAGGTCCAACTTTATTAGCGTCGCGCTAGAAAAATGGTTTTTCTGGATGGTTTTTCGCAGTAACTCGTATTTAGATTCTAATTATCCAGGTCGATTCACAGAATACTCCAGTAAATGCAACGAAATACTCGTGTACCTTTATAACGCTTTTCAGACGAGACATCCGTAATAAAAACTTCTTTTGCGTTTTTGACCCTATCGGCGAAAAGATGACAAGCGTCCTTATCGAAAAGTCTGCTTCTGGACCATTCAAGTTTCAGATCGGATTTTTCGTGCGACGCAGATACCTCCAAGATAAGAAAAAATCTGTATATGATGATGTGTAATTGAGTCGAACGTCGACTAATAGTCCATAATATACAAACTAAAATACAATAACACGATACATCATGAAAAGCTTATAGGCAAAAATTAGCACGGATTAAATAAAAAATAGTTTCCAGTTTTATTTTAAGGCCTCCAAATTTGTACTAGATACGACAGATTCGCGAGAGCTACTCCAATTTCAAGCATCAACACAGGACAAAGAAAAATCAAATTATAACGTCAAAACGAAGAGCGAAAGGCGAGACAAAAAGTTGACTAAATATTTTAAACCAATAATAAGATACTAATAACAAACATCCGTACAAATGTGCCGAAATTCGAAAGAGTCCAAAGGTCAGAGCTTTGGAATCTAGCTTGATGACAGTTTGAAAATCAAATAATCTTTCAGTAAGCTTTCCGCGGTAAAGAATTCTCTTGGCCATGTGAAAATTTTCCTGGACATTTTCAGCATAGAACGGAAACTTTAGATCCGGAAGTTTTAGATATTTTGGGTGTAAAATGATGTTTTTTCCCATGTTTTGGAAAGCCAAAACGGCAAAACTTCTTGATGCAAGTTAACTTATGCCACACGTGTCACATTGAAGCGGTCAAGTTTGCATATCTCACTAAATACTGACCTACGTATACTTTTTGACTTCTTGATGCTCAATCTTAAGTCCCTCATATTAATTCACTCGAAAAGGGCAAAGATCGGAAAGGCAAGAATGACGGGAACTTTCTTCCGAGCCCATTAATATTAAAAAGAAGGAGAGTTAAGTGATTGTCTTTTTCAGTACGTTCTTTCTGAATATGAACATCTAAAGCGTTCGGAAAGGGGTTTTTGTCAACGTAAAAAAGATGTCTACATGTCTTCCTATTCGGATGCACGAAAAAATGCATGAATCAAGCGATAATTAATTGAGTCATTAAGGTAGAAAGGTGAAAAAACGTACTATGATGCGGTAACAATATATAGAGTTGTTGCTAGGGAACGGACGGAGGAACAATTTTTTCCTCCGGCCAGAGATCCGGCCATGCTGACGTCCGTATGAGGTGAATAAATTTTCAAGTTTCTGAGATGAACCAACTTCAATTCAAAGGAATAAATATGTATTTTCTGTGTAACTGATAAGGGAAAATGCAAATTGATCAAGTTCAACATTTTCTTATTCTTTCTATGAATGTATCAATTTTCATAAAAAGTTCATCTTCTTCACAATTCACTTCACATCTTCTTCACGTTTTTTAAACACGAAGCTGAGTTTAGATTAAGTTTAGATGGCAGTAACGTTCAGAAATTTCAGGTTTAACTTGAAGTTTTTCAGATTCATGAGAGTATCTGGGGCCGGTTTCACTAAAGTGACTTAAGCTCCAGCTGAGCTGCAGCTTAACTCTATATGTTATACCATTGTCGTTGAGCTGCAGCTCAGCTGTAGCTTAACTCGTACACAAAACATGGCGACAAAGTTAAGCTACAGCTGAGCTGCACCTTAACAGCAATGCTATAACATATGGAGTTAAGCTGCAGCTTAACTTTCTCGATATGTTTTGTGTACGAGTTAAGCTACAGCTGAGCTGCACCGTAACTTTCCGTATAAAGAAATGTTTCCATGGTGCATTGCGCGGACTTTACCCGAAAACTTTTCGTTCGCTTATCGATTTTTTCACAGTCATTAGTAGTGATTTATCGACTAGAAAAAATTTTGCTATTTGTCTCAACTTTGCCAGTAGCTTGCGTAGGCAGTTTTGGAAGTTTGTCAAACTATTATTTATGTTTATATGTCAAAATGGACAAAAAAACGAACGAACTAACGAAGTGCCAAAACGCTCATCCCAGAGTTGACAGGCGAAATTTTTTCTAGTCGATTGAAAAAATCGATAATCGAACGAAAAGTTTTCGAGTAAAGTCCGTGCAATCCGCCATGGAAGCATTTCTTTATACGGAAAGTCAAGGTGCAGCTCGGCTGTAGCTTAACTCGTACACAAAACATATCGAGAAAGTTAAGCTGCAGCTTAAACTGTAGCTTAACTCTATATGTTATAGCATTGCCGTTAAAGTGCAGCTCAGCTGCAGCTCTGCTGTAGCTTAACTTTCTCGACATGTTTTGTGTACGAGTTAAGCTACAACTGAGCTGCAGCTTAACGACAATGGTATAAAATATAGAATTAAGCTGCAGCTTAAGCTGCAGCTCAGCTGGAGCTTAAGTCGCTTTAGTGAAACAGGCCCCTGTACATTTTCTTAATTTGTAAAATGACATATGAAGGACATGAAGTCGACTGTTACCAGGAAGAAGGCTTGTACAAAAATACACGGCAGGTCGTGGGATCTTTAATCTGCAAAAAATATCTTCGAACAAAGATTTTTTGGCCGATTTTTGTACAGGTACAAAGAGGTTTGAACATGAAAAAAACAGGGGCCGGTTTCATCAAAGCGAGTTAAGCTCCAGCTGAGCTGCAGCTTAACTCTATATGTTATACCATTGTCGTTAAGCTGCAGCTCAGCTGTAGCTTAACTTGTACACAAAACATGTCGAGAAAGTTAAGCTACAGCTGAGCTGCACCTTAACGGCAATGCTATAACATATAGGGTTAAGCTACAGATTAAGCTGCAGCTTAACTTTATCGATATGGTTTGTGTAGAAGTTAAGCTTCAGCTGAGCTGTACCTTAACTTTTCGTGTGAAGAAAATGTTCCCATGGCGCATTGCCCGGATTTTATCCGAAAACTTTTCGTTCAATTATCGATTTTTTTCACAGTTATTAGTAGTGGTTTATCGACTAGAAAAACTTTCGCTTTGTTGAAACTTTGCCAGTAGCTTGCGTAGGCAGTTTTGGAAGTTTGTTAAACTATTATTTATGTTTATATGTCAAAATGGACCAAAAAACACACCAACTAACGAAGTGCTAAAACGCTCATCCCCGAGTTGCCAGTACCGGCGAAGTTCCAACAAAAGGCGAAATTTTTTCTAGTCGATTGAAAAAATCGAAAAATTAAAAAAAATGCAGTTCATCTTTTCCACAAAGTTTTTTAAGCATGAAGCTGAGTTTAGATTCAAACGCATCATGGCAGTAATTTTCAGAAATTTCAGGCTTAACTTGAAGTTTTTCAGATTCATGAGAGTATATATATATTTTCTCAATTTGTAAAATAACATATAAAGGAGAAGAAGTCGACTGCTACCAGGAAGAAGGCTTGTACAAAAATACACGGCAGATCGTGGGATTTTTAATCTGCAAAAAATATCTTCGTATAAATATTTTTTGGCCGATTTTTGTACAGGTACAAAGAGGTTTGAACATAAAAAAAACAGTGTTTCTTCGTCATCCATTGATTCTGTTTCATCGTCGAAATCCTCCATTTCAGAATGTGATTCTTCATCCAGAGAAAACAAATTTACAGTTTCATGTCCGCTAGCTCGTAAATTATACTTTTAAAAAAGCTTTGCGATATTGATCCGCAGAAGTCTAACACAATCACCATTTGCAATATCACGAGAAGATTTTAATTCTCATTAGCCAGATACAGAGCTAATTGTTGCAGATAAGTGCCGCAAGCCCATTAATGTTTTTCAAATGGAGTGACCTATAAGTATTCCTGAATTAATGATCAGCTTACTGCAGCCAATTCTGGGAATTTTTTCAAAATAATTAAGAAAAATGATCATGTCAACTAATTTGGCTATTTTTCTAAAATGATATTTCTTGCATGAACACACAAAAATATGAATGTTATGTTGACTTTTTGTGATTTATATTGCAAAAGGAAAAACTTCCGGCCTCCGAGCATGTTTTCCTCAACCTCCGGCCCGGAAACCGAAGGTCCAAAAAATGACCCGAGCTGCCGAAGGGTCCGCCCTATCCCTCGTTGTTGTGTCACAAAAAGCACATTTGTTTCATCACTTTTGTGGCCCATAGTTGCCAATATGCTGCAGGAAAAACACAGAAAATTCATTTTCACAAACGGAGTACTTTGATGACAAAACTGTGAATTATTTATCAATGGAGTACGTGCTAATCCTTGTATCAAGGAAAAATCGACCGACTGTTACAAAGACACCAAAACAAAAGACCTCAAAGATTTTACTAATTCCTTGTAATCACTTGATTGATCTATGACTAGTGATAGAAATGCAAACAAATTAGATACCACTTTTTGAAACGTGGCTCATAAATAATAAAGTTTAATTCGCTAGAATTTCGTAGATGATAGATGCTTATTTGTGAGAAAATCTCAGATGCTGAATGCGCTAAAGTCTGAATTTATTTTTCGTGATTATGAGGTTACAAGTCTTTCACACGTTAATCCTATCATTTTTTCATTACATGCTTTTAGTATAATTTATGGCAACATATTTTTATTCGGAAAGGAGTATGAGTGCATACTCGTATCCACTTTTATCGGAAGAGCGCCACCCTGGAAATAGAAGGTTAAAGTACGTTATAAACAAGAATCCCAAAAAGGAAAACCATATTCAAAGGTAAGTCTGGCGTTTTGTTTTGAATATCCTAGTTTTGAAATTCTGCAGATTAGAATAAAAGCAACATCATCAGTAAAAAAAATTTTACAAAAGAGAGATGAGTATATAGATGAAGCTCATTATCTAGTAAAATATACCTGCAAAACCCAATAAGATTCAGGCTTAAAGCTCTGAATTTGGTCGTAGCGGGCGACGCAGAATCCGAGGGTGGGCGTTTGACAAGGTCCGAAAGAAACGAGCGAACTATCCAAATCACCGTATTTACTGTGAAAAAATTTAGTTTGAAATCGCGTGAAAGCGCATCCTATCCTTAAATCTAATTCTTGGCGGGCGTCAACCGATAATGATTCGTTCACGTTTGGCCTGCCGAGATTCCTCATGGCCTGAGAACGATAAGATGAAAAATAAGAATTCAATTCATAACGTTTTTCAGCTATCGATAATTGCTAATGAAGAGGGAAAAGTATTTGATGAATGAACTCTTTGAACAAATTGCAAACCATGATGCAATATACCGGGTGTCCCAAAAGTTACTTCTGACTTTTGAATGTTGATAAGTTTGTTCAACGTAATTATTATGACCTAATATTTATATCATTTTCCAGGTAAGTAATTGAATTAAAGTTCTAATATATGTCGTCCCAGCAGTTGAATTTAGGCGATAAAGTAAAATGTGTACGATTGTACTCAATTTTGAAAAAAGCAGAACAAGTCGTCCGGGATTGAAGTCAACAATCATTCTCCAAACCACCAAATGCCCATGCTATTCTTAATTTAAACAAACGTTTTGATGAAACAGGTAGTGTAGCTGACTTGCCTCGAAATGGATGACCTCGAAGCGCTCATTCAGAAGAAAATGTAGATACCATTTTAACTGATTTACGGATAACCCTACCACTTCACTTAGACGAGCTTCAAACCACTTCGAAATCACCCGGACTTAAATTCAAGGGGTTCTTAAGGAACATCATATTAAGGCCTTTCATCGTACCCTCATTCATGACTTGTTAGAAAATAATTACGACAGGCGGCTAGAGTTTTTGTTTGGCTTCAAAAACTTTATGACCAACCAGACTCAGAAGATTCTGTTTTATGGTCAGACGAATCCACATTTCACTTGGAAGGCCACCTCAATAGGCATAACTGTATCTATTGGGCTACAGAGAGAGAATCCAAAGCAACAATTGGAACTCCAGTTACATTCTCCTTCGGCATGCGTTTGGGCTGCAATTTGGTCCCAAGGCGTTATTGGCCCATATTTTTTCGAGGCGACCATCAACAAAAAAAAATCTTATTTGGCCATGCTCAACAAGAAATTTTGGCCAGACTTATCAAACAGGTGGGAAGCCCAGACCCTTAGGTTCATGCATGATGGTGCCCCCGCTCATAACTCTGAACCCATTAGGGGCTGGCTCAATGAAAAGTTTCCCAATTGTTGGTTAGGTAGACGTGGTGCAGTTGAATGGCCACCACACTTGCGATCTTACCCCTCCTGATTTTTTCCTCTGGGGCTTCGTTAAAGATAAAGTATATGGTCGACAACCTGGGAACCTTGATCAACTACGAGGGTACATTTCAGAAGCTTTACATGATTTGGAACCAGAATTATGCAGTAGAGTATGCCATTCAGTCCATCATCGACTACGGCAGAGTATAAGTCTAGATGGCGGCCAAGTGCAATGAAGCAGGTGATATGCTACATTTGCATTACTCCTTCAAATTTTGTAGTTACACACTGCAATAGTGTAGACAGATGTACATTGGATTGTTGAATAGCAATTTCAAAACAAAGTCCAGAAGTAACGTTTGGGACACCTGTTATATATGTATATACAGGCCCGTAACTAGGGGGGGGGGAGGAAATAGGGGGGATTCCGCCCCCTGAAACGAAATCCGAAAAAAAATTTTAGCCATCTGATCGAGCGCATGTATGTGAACAAGTAACTACTCTTGGCACCTGTGAATTTTTTTTCTATTCCTTTATTGAATCTTAAAAATGAAGGGTTAAAGGTACAAATATCATATTTCAGAGGTCTCCAAGGTCAGATTTTTCAGGTAGGGGTAAAATTGAAAATTTGTGGGGGTAGAGTAGCTAAACATCCAGTAAACACTACAGTTTGTCTCAAAATTAGACACCCAGTGATCAATTTTTAGGACTTTAGATAGGGGTAATAGCCCTCTCATACCCCTCCCTAGTCCCTATATGGTTGTCTGTTATATTTTATAATAAAATTTGCATGTCTAACAGTGTAATGCATTTGTTGAATATTGATTGACTCTCATTTCTCTGTTTCCTACACAATATTACGCTTTTTCTTGCTGTACGTATTTTATAATTTGTTGGATTTATAGTAGGGGTTGAAGTTTATGAAAATTTTTTCGGGATTGCTTCAACTTTTGAATCTAATACAATATGAAGCGTATCACTAGCTATTTTACATCTTCAAATTTAAACAACAAACTTCAATGTGTAGCATCAAATTCAGCTTTTTCACGTGAATCTAGTGCTGCGAATGATTCTCAAAAACTTTCAGAATCAACAGGTTAGTTAGAATAAAATGGTATCGTCATTCTAATGAGTTAAAATTTATTTAAATATCAATCCAGTTGCAACACTAGCGTCAACTACCACTTCTACAGAATCGTCGACGCCAGCAGACCTTTCAGTAGCATCATCAGCAGGTTAGTTCGATTCAAACAATAAATTTCGATGCACAATGAATTATAATATAAATTTTGATCTTGAGTTTTCTTAATTATATATTTTAATTATAGTGTTTTAAAAAATTTTTCGAGCCCTAACAGTGCTAAAAATTGATTTTTTCACCAGGGGGCGCTTAAGCGCGCCACCCTGGACCCCTCAGCCCACTGGTCGGTCGCTGCGGGACCTCCATTCGCCGAGTTTTGAGTAAGTCAAAACATTTTGGTAATTCCCCCTGAAAAAAATTCCTAGTTACGGGCCTGTATATATATATATATATATATATATATATATACATACAGGGCCGTAGCCAGGAATTTTTTTAGGGGGGGGGGGGGCGGACCAAACAAAAAACAATTTTCCGGCGCAGAGCGCCGGGAAAATTTTCAGGTTTTTATACTCTGGAAAGCTGGAAAATTAATTTTCATAACTATGATAATAAATCGGAATTAAACTAATGGATCGTAATACCTTCCTTATTTCGGCGCGTAGCGCCGAGAAAGCTTTCGTATCTTCACGTTCCAAAATGCTGGAAAATGAATGCTCACAACAATTATTCCTAGATAAAAGCTCTAAATTTACAGTCTCAGAATGACGTTTTTATCAGTTTTCAATGCGGATTGCAAAGGCTCACGTTTCAAAATGTTTGGAAAACTCCAAACGAAGTAGGAGAATAAAACTTTAAGAAGTGATCAGAAACGTCAATTACCAGTAAAATATTGGCTCTTCATAGGTAAAAGAAGAGATGAAGTGAATCAGTTGATAGAAACTGATGAACGTTAGTTAGTAAGTGGAAGTAGATATCTTAATGACCGCGCCTAATAGGGAACAATGACTATTATACTCAGGACCGGCGCGAAGCGCCGGCAAATTTTTAGGGTTTGACCTTCAGAGGTTCACCAAAATGCATCATTTCGGTTTTGAAGTGAAAAAAAGTTTTCCATCAGTGAGAACCATGCCCAAAATTTTGTCTTGTAACGAATGAAAAAAGAGATGAGGTAATTCAGTTGATTGAAACTGTTCAAGTTTAATTAGTAGGTCGAATTAGATATGCTAATGGCCGTGGCCGATAGAAAACAGCGACTGTTACACTCATTGACCGGCGCGAGGCGCCGAAAAATTTTGAGATTTTTCTCAGTGATAGACAAAATCGACATAATAACAAAGTCCTAAGGGGGTTGCGGGCGCCCCCCGTCCTTCCTAAATACGGCCTTGTATATATATATATATATATATATATATATATATATATATATATATATATATATATACAAGGTCTTTTCATAAATAATATACTTACTTCGTTGATGTCCTTGGCCGAAATAGCAGAAAATTTGGCTCGAAAAATGTTCGAATCGTCGGGTGCGAGTCTGATTACGTGCCTTATAGCGTCAATAACTTCGAAGCAAATGTTTTCGCCTTCTTTATCACAATCTAGCCAAAGAACGACGTAGTCGGCATTTTTTGCTTCCGAAGCCAAAAAGTCATTCATTTTTAGTTTAGGATTTGCTTCCTTCTTCCCTACCTGAAAAATAAATAAATAAAAATATATTCTATAATTAGGAAGTCTCGAATGACAGATCGGCCAAAGGTGATGATTGTAAAATGAAATATTACTTTCATAACCAGCCCCCTTCTACAGGCCATAAATGCTATCGTGTAAGGCAACATGATTACCTCAACATCAAACAGTCTTGCAGGATCGACAGTTTCCCAATTATTGTATTTGGCAGGAAAATCCATACCCATCACGTGACCGCAAGTCGACGTCATTTTGAAATGCGCTGGCTTTCCGCGAAAGGAACCTTCGTACTCGATGACCGGACACGCGCCGTTCCAACCTTTTCTATCTCTAGCCCCATTGTTTGATAAAATCTTGGCTATTGAGTGGGCCAACATAGGCTTCTCGGCAACCATAAAAACGACGGGCATTCTAAAAGAAATGATATTTCACAGACAATGATGAATGCTAATAACTTGAAATAAAAATTGAAACTAGAAAGCTAAATGAAAGCTACACATAAATATCTAAGAGAATCCAAATCTTTTAATCCATTATCAACTCATGGCCAATCGAAATCAACTTTTTCGACGTCAAGTTCAAGAATGTCCACTTTGTAGCCCAATAAATCGCCTAACGAAGGCCTAGTTCGACCGAAATCTCCATGAACGAATTCTTTAATATATGTGCCGGCTTCAGTGGCAATTCTCAGCTGAAAGTGAACATCGTCCACAGGGAAAATATCCATCCGGTAGATTTTTCTTTTTCTATCGATTAATGGCCGCCTGTGTAATACTCGAATAGGCGTCTTTTGTGTTATTTCTAGTGGAAATTCGATTTTCGATAGGAATTTCATTTCAGGCTAAATTAAAAGACACGTGATAAAATACAAAGTGGCACCAAAAGTTATGCAAACCTTCTTGAAGTTTTGAAATAAGCAGGCTGAAGACTACCAGGTGAGTACAGTTTGAGTTTATTGGAGATCATACGAATTGGGATCCAAGGATTAACTAAGACGTGAAGTAGTGTCCGAAAAAAGTCGCAGTAAAGAGCTATCTTACTGCATTAAAACTAAAGTTAGAGGTGATTTCAAATTATCTTAACTCGCACTTCTCCAATCCAGTTCCTGTCTTGATGAAAAAAAAAATTTATTGCAAATTACATTAAATTTGATTTGAAAAACATGGAAAGATCGCGCTATGTAAAAAGTCAAAGGGTTAGTTTTACTAAGAGTCCAGCTCTACTTTTTTAATTTTAACATGCTACAACATATAGAATACAAGAAAAAGACAAAAACAGAAGAAAACAAAAAACACGCACGAAAAAGCGCAGAGCAGGTGCGCATTGGCTTCTTAAATCTGTTGGCAACTACCCTCTTATTGTGACACTAATTTAATCCCAAAGCATAGCTTACCAATTTGAATTCAGATCCAAATTTCCCATGACAAGAGTAGCACAACGCGACGTAATTCTTTATTTTCGAATCCTCGCTTTTATTCAAAACGTCAAAATCTTTCTGTGATACAACTTTCAGACGGTCGACTCGAACGTCTTGATTAGCGAAATTAATTTTTGAAACGTAATCATTTAGATTGAGATCTAATTTCCTCCTGGGATTCAAAAATTGTAAAGCAAACGGTCTTCCATTGCCCAACATACGAACGTCGGCGTCCTCCCGACCCGATGCAGTAAATTTAGTTTCATCGCACAGGATATCGGTCGAAAAGTGTTGGTTTATGATTTCCTGAACAGAATTCTTGCTACGTTTTTCTCCATCGATCACCCACGGTGTTTGGTGAACGTAACGCGAAAATTTCATGTATCTAAAAATACAGGCGGATGTATTGAATTATTCATTACGCCTTTCCATAATAGAATACACGGATAAATATAAAAACAAATACTTAAATTTGATATTCTATGTAGTTTTTGACGCTAAGAATCATGGAAACATTGATTGTCTGAACATAATGTGGACGCCAAAGTAAGTGCAAAAACGCGGATTTATGTAATTTCTAGTAGCGATCGGCCGGATCCACTTTTTTGACGATAGTGAATCCGGATCCAGATCCAAAAAAATTGGTTCGGCGGATCTGGATAGGATTGAAAAAAAATTACTTCAACGGATCCGGATCCTGAATGAAAGGTCCGACCGGATACGGATCTTTATGATGGCATATAATGTGTATATGCTCATGAATACTTATGTATTATGTTTATTTATTCTAAAATTAAGTTCTATGAATTTATATTTTTCGGCGTCAATAAATTATTGATGATATATAAGCTCACAAATTTAGACAGTAGAGGAATAGATTCATTTGTTGAAGCTTTACAGGTGAACATTAATCGCACATTTAGAAATCTTGGAACAATAGAGTAATTAAGACAGGATTTCTGAGACATTCTTCCTTTTTTTTACAAGTTGAAAATTAATCATATCTCAAAATCAGATATTTTGGGTAGTTTAGTGTGCTGAGTTCCATGGTATCATTCGTTTTGCTTGTAAACGAAAATTCGCACTGCGACAGTATGTCAAAGTTTAAAAATTGTAGTTTTTTTGGATTTTTCAGTGGTCTTGCTAGTCAACGATATTTCAAGATCGGATTGATCTTATTTGATGAATGATATTCATTTTACAGAGGAGAGAATAAGCTCTCTTCTGATGTAGCATTTACAGTAAATAATTGCATATTAAACTTTTTCATAAAGTTTAAAGTGTCAAAAATGAGCCATCAAAATTGAAAAAACTTTGTTTATGGGCACTCCCGAACACCTTCCCATCGGAGGCCGCAGAATTTTTTCTTCTTATATTGTAGCTCATACATTTTTACTGCACTGGTTAAATTTTCATCAAAAGCTTTGTACCGTTTTGGGAGCTGCACTGCTCTGAAGAAGGCATACATACAAAAATTTCATATAAATCTTTGTATTTGCCAGCTCTTGTCTACCCCTTGATATATATTTATTACCTAACTGCAGAATTATCAAATAACTAACAGACTATAGTTTGATGTATTAATTGTTTCACAAGCAAAGATTTTACACTCTGCAAGAAAGTTCGAACAGTCAAAAATTGGAAGCCAAAAATGAAGAAAAATCCTGCTTAGAGGCACTCCCGAGCACCTTCACCTGCAATGCCCCAGAATTTTATCGTTTTATTCACACATTCCTACAGTACGTGTGAAAGCAGCGTCGCGATTCGAATACCCCTTAAAAAGCTACATAGATCCAAAGAAAGCTAAATCCTGAAAATAGCTCAAAAATCAATAATTTTTTTGCATTTTTGTGTTTTTATGGATTAAATTCATTATATCAATACTGGAACCGGAAATTACATTAAAAAGACCACAACTTTTCAGATATGTTGTAGATAAACAGTGATTGATTATTTCAACTGCATTTTCATCTAATTGATATGAAAACTGGTGAAACCGATGAAACTGGGCCCCAATCACACATACACATAGATTCTGGGCCCAACAGTTTCCGAGATTCCAAGAGGGTCTTTCCCTATTTTCGCATGTTTTCCCGGATTTGTAGAGACCCTGTTGATTTGCTCCTTTCAGGGTATGCTACACCTTTGGTGCAGTGCACATTGCTGTAAGATTAAAAGACAATTTCCTTATATGATGGCCGTACATCTATGGTTGGCGCACGTCTTCTTATCTTTTCACTCTAATATGTTTAGATCAGACACAGAAACAAAATGTATTCTGCTTAATTCTGATCTGAAGTTTACGGTCTATTCTCAAATGAGCAATGCCCAAGTGAGCGATTTCCAAGTGAGCGATTCTCAAGTGAGCAATCCCCTGGTGAGCAATGCCTAAGTGAGCGAATTCCCAATTGAGCGATTCCCATGTGAGCGATTCCCAAGTGGGCGAATTCCCAATTGAGCGATTCCCAATTGAGCGAATTGCCAAGTGAACGAATTCCCATTTGAGCGATTCCCAATTGAGCGAATTCCCAAGTAAGCGAATTCTCAATTGAGTGATTCCAAACGGGCGATGGAGAATGTAATAACACTTTCTTCATATTTTCTTTCTTTACCTAACATTTTTCTTTGTACGTATTTCTTTTTTCTTTCGTTTTCTTGGTGTATTGTTAATGTTTGTTTATTTATACTTTAACGTTTTCATCTTTTGTCTCAGCTTTCTTTCCTTTTCGTTTTTCTTGTCATCTAGTTTTTTTCTTTTTCGCTCATGAAACAATACATTACAAGTTGCCATTTTAAATAACCGTAGTCTCCCGTATAATTCTAGTACAATTTGACATGCTTGAGTGTTTCATCGTTGTAAGTGTGAAAATCTTCAAACAAAACATAAACAAAAGGATGCTGAAACAAACAAAATAGGAAGAGAAAGGAAACGTCAACAAAAATGAAGACATTAAGAATAAGACCCGGCCCATCCCTAATTTTTGGTTAAGAATCCGACCCGGCCCATCCCTAATTTTTGGTTGAAAATTGTACACTCAACAGAGATTACTGTGGAAGAGTCAAGGATAGCTTGACCAAACTTTGTTGCTTTACAGTAAGGATTTTATTTGGGCAATTTCAACAAATTTAAAGGATAATATTTACAGTTTTTCCATGATTGTGTAGCAAGAAGCTTCGAACCGACAATCACTCCTTGTACATGGGCTTACACCACTTATACAGACATACTCAAAAACTGAATAGCAGGAATTACATTCTGCAGAGCATGAGTAAAGGTAGTTTTTGCGGAAAATGTCAATTTTCGAGAGAAAGTTATCAAAAATCAACTGCATCAGCATAGTACCTGCCACCGATAAATAACGGTAATCGCACAAAGTGTACGTCCAATTCGCAAGGAGTGATAAGTTCTCGCTGAAAATAAGCGTAATCGTTGAACAAACGTTTAATAGTTATTTCGTCAATTCGATCCAAACTTTTCGTAAGCACGACTCTTGAGACACTAGAATCGTCAACAGTTTTTCGTTTTTTACTTATGCATTCCAATTCGAATAATTCTTTAATCTGCTCCAAATCTTTGCCATCTAGATCGATTTGCTATAAATAGACAGAGCTAATCTGCTCTATAATTAAAATTTCATATTGTATAGAGTAATTTTTCATTCAATTAAGCTAATCTTGAGTGAAGTTTTCAGAAACAGAAAAGCAAATTTCTGATCAATGGATAACATTTGATTCGGAGTAAATTAAAAAATATCTACAATAATTATAGATTATGCTGAGAACAGTGCATTTCAACCAAAATGATTTCGAAATTTTAAAAATCCCCGAAAACGCTTGAAATTGGCATATCTCTATAAGAAAATCAGATACTACACAATTTACCTTAAAATTAAGGTTGATACTAAAATCGCTACCCGAATCTCCTTCCAATCCAAGAACCGACTCCAATTGGCTTCTATAACAAAATTTGCAAACGTCCTTCAAAGTCGAAAACATAATATCGGTGTTACTATGGACCGATAATTGTAAAATTTTATCCCGAATCATGACCGACAAAGGAAAACTGATGCATAAATTGAACGATCTGCTATCATAATTTTCTTCTTCCCAGCTTTTTTTAGCAGTTTGGAGAAACTGTTGAGCAATCGAGGGTTGCAGAAGTCCTAAGCAACATTGACAGGTGAAAGTATCCGACGATGACGGATTTTCGACGAAAATATTCAAGACCACCCTCGAAACTATGCTAAATTCGTTCTTGGACCGTATATGACACGCTCTGCAAAGATAATCCATTGTTTCCTGTGAAAAAATGAATGCAATGCTCGTTAAATAAACTTTTCTAAAATGAAAATTTCAAAATATAGTGCACATTCTAAAAACTCTGGTAACTCTTTTTAGGATAGCAATCTTACAACTTCCGAGATGATCAGTAATTTTTAGCTCGAAGACAAATATAAGCCTTGATTACAAAGTTAAGAAACGGAATCGTAAAATTCTTGGGCTAAAATGTCAAGATCATCTATCAGCTGCGGCTGAAAATGCAGTAAAGAATATACACCTTGTAGTGAATGAAAAAACTAAGAAAGATAAAATTTATTGAATTATGAAGAATTGAACAACACACAGAACATTACATGTCATGGCAGATAAATATAATAAATTAATTTTCCAGTCAATATTACAATCATTGAGCAATATAAATGCATATCAAGCGATGTCCTATTTGTAATAGTAAGAATCGGCTGGATTTAACTTCCTCGGAGAACTCTTACATTCGCCAAACTTTTTTCGGAAAAACCTTCAAGTGGGTAGTTTTAAAATCCCTTGAGATGTTCCAGCTTCACTTTTTTCGGTTCTACGATTTCGATTTAACCAATTTCAAAACCGTAGTTTCGCTTTCGGTTTTACAATATTCAGGACAAACAGCTCTTACTGTAGTTTATCTGTGATAACGAAAATCTTCTGGAGGTTTCAATACCATACATGTAATTGGATGGGAAGTGCCATAAGAATCTCAGAACTCGTCGCCCAAATGACTCACCGTATGGTGATACCCCACCAAATTTTCCAATCATTTGGCTAGCAATATGATACTCATGGGGCCCTCATACTTTTGGTCAGAAAAAAACTGAAAAATGCCAATTTTTTCGCGCGTCGCGCCATAAATACAGTTTTTTTTTTCAGACAAAAATTACTTTTTTTGAACCATTTCGAACCATTACAACAAATAAATTTTTTTCTCTAAGAATCACCCATAAATTTTTGGACTATCAATGTCTCTCCTTCCCCAAAAAGTCGCTTGACCTCCCAGACCTCGGAGCCCTGTTACATTTGTGTTCAACATCATAAATATTGAGGAACATTTTCTACATGAAAATCTTCCACTAATTGTTACAATCAATTGCCATGAATAATAATTAAATCAAGTTTCTCATGCTAGAAATAGCGATGGTAAAAAAGGTTTCCAGAATGTTGGGGTTATGGATTCATATGGATTCCACCACTACCGGCCTGATTGCATTAAAACTAAGCTTAATTTGCTTGAATTGAATTTATCTTAAATAGTTCATTTCTACTCGGCTTGAATTTCTAGCTGATTTCCTGGATCTTCAGGCAGTTTGTGCCATCTAAAACTGTGACCACAATTCATGTCCGTTAGAGCCAGAAAATTGCAAGTTTTACCGCAATAATTTTTCTCTAGGGTCGTCTCAGGCCCCGGCCCCGTGCTATGGTTGCCCCGCTTCGGGGCAAGACTACATAATAGTATTTTTGATAGTATAACAAGCTCGATTTATAATAAAATTGGGGTTTAGAATGTGACAAGTGAATATTCAGTAGCTAGTTTGACTGTAATACTTCTAAGAATCGCTAAATTCACGTTCTATTTGGATAAAAGTTTTCACTGTATTCGGAACTGCACTTCAACTTCAATTGATTTTTTCAAAAACAGCTGTTCTGTTTTCAAATTACCTAAGTAGTGTTCAAGAAGTTAGAGCTGAAGCGAATTCAGATTGGAGCCACAGTCATTGGCTATGCAAACGTGACAAAGAGAATAAGGATATTGACGAAGTTGTTATTTGTAAAGATGATTTTTGATTTTTCACCACAATTTTGTGATATCTTCAACTTTCTTCTCGAGCTTTTTTCAGAAGTTTCTCCCTTCCAGTCATAAGCATGCGTGCTAACATCCAAAAAGTTTCATTAGCACGACTCTGGTTCCATTAGCGGTATGCTAAAAAACCCTGCAGATGAATCGATAGAAGTTCATGTATGCAATGCAGTTTCTTCGGGAAAAGAATGAGTTTCCTCATACTTAGTAATGACAGTTATCTTAAAAAGTTAATTTTTTTGTCTACAATAATCAAACCCTTTCTAACATATCAATCAATGCAGTATCATAGCTGACATAAAATCAAAAGAAAAAGAATCGCCTTAAAAATTTTTCGATGTGATACATAGTGACGTATATATTAATATGTTATATGTCTGCACCGGGGCAGCTGCCCCGGCCCCGGCATCGACTAATATGTCTGCTCCGGGACAACCCTATTTTTTTGGAAACTTTTGATTTTTCAGAAGAGCAACATTTATATGTGGAAAAATGCTTCAGATATGCTTTTGTCAGAAACCCTCAAATTTATAGAATTTTTGAATAACGAAATTTTTCATTCAATGCTTTCCAAAAAAAACAATTCATAGATAGGAAAATACAAATTTAGCAATAGTTCTATGGGGGAGATAAATATTGATTGATGCTGTTCATTTTTCATTATGCTTTGGACAAACATAGTCGAAGTAAATTCCAAGTCCTTTCAGCCAATTATTAAAAAGCTTTCTTGATACTCCCCACTCTATGAAAATGAGTTGATTCGTCCATGGAACACCAATCGAAAAACCTTTTACATGTCTAAGAGTGATTGAAATTTGGATAAACAATAATGGCAAGAAAAATGTGGGAATAATGATAGTCTTACATACTAACAAGTGCAGCGGCGTTTAGAATTACATCATTCTGCAACAAATGTCAGATGAGACTGGAAGCACTTATTCACCCAAGAAAATAGTATTATGAGTAGTCAGTTGAAGTGATTAGAGAAAAAAGAGTCATAACTTTTCAAACTAAAACTGGTTATAATTTCGACTGCATATCTGATAATTTGTCATACAAAAGTTCAGTTTTTGAAACACAAGAATAAAATTCCTATAACCAGAGTAAAACTGAACAATTTTGAAAATCTCGGTTTCGGTTTTCCAATTTCCAGTTTGAAGGTTTCAAAAAAATGACACTTTTTACGGTTTCGGTTAACCGGAACATCTCTATGAGTTCTTCGAATTATAGCGCAAATTCAAAACGTCCTACACAGTTAACTATAAAATGTTTCAAATAAATCTGTTCTGGCCTCTGTAAGGTCACCATTACTTTTCGCCTAAATCAAAAAATACGATGGAGATACACAAGACTTATAGAATCCAGAGTACGAGTACATCAAAAATTCTCTATTTGTGTTGTAAACAGTTTATGCATATTCGCTATCAATAATTCTCGCGATTGTATTTAGCTGTATGTTGGAAGTTCCTTCGTAGATGGTTCCTGAAGATAATAAAGTCGCATTAGCATGTGTTCGGCACACAAATTTAAAATGACAGCAGTCGAGATAAGATTATTTACTGAGAAAATGATAGTATCCGCAGCGAGTTCAAAGTAGTGATCGTACGGGGACAGATTTTTTCGGGGACGGGGACGGGCAGAGCCGTGGCTTGGGGGGTGCGAAGGGTACAGCCGCACCGGGCCGCAAAGAATTAGGGGCCGCAAAAACTTAACTGACCTAAGTTTGTACTTTGTATACATATATTGTACACTATATGTATGCTAGACAATGCGAACACGAATAAAAATAATAATGTGCACTTCTGTGTAACAGAAAATTTGATGTTTCATCATTCACTAGGGGCCGCAAGAACTTGAGCTGAACTAGCTTACATACGTGTCATACTGTACTGTACGTGTATGCTCGACAAGGCAGGAGCACGCCTTTGTGTTTCACTGTGTAAAGTCTGTATCGATAGTTTTACACATTTGTCTGTATGTATCTCAGCACGTATTTAACTGTTTCCTATAATGTTATCATACTCGCCAGCTCCACGTTGTATTGTATGTAGCCACAGTATCGTTCAGTAATGTGTGAATTCAGTTGGACGTAATACACATAGAAAATTTCGTTGCCTCGCCTATGCTATTCTTTATGTATCCTGATTCGTGATGCAAGAAAAAAACTTTTTTCTGCAATATGAGATGTGCAACACCAATAGAATTTCCCATTTAAGACTTATTTCACGTGAAAATGACTGCATAGACGTTTAGGACTGTATAGATGTATATACCTACTAATTTTAAAAAATAGGGCCGCAAAAATCTACTTCGCACCGGGCCGCAAAAATCCTTGGCACGGCCCTGGGGACGGGGACGAGTTTTCTCCGTTCTTTCGGGGACGGGGAAGGGGACGGGGAGAGATATTTTCACATACATTAAGTACTACATGAGTACTCATTTATATTATCTGGAGTCAATAAAATCTGTATATAATCTATTATAAATCTGAAATCAATCAAACATGCGAGTTGAGAATTTTCCAGGACTCAAATCTTGATTTTTCAGGTCAAGTATGTACCTAATCAATTAAAAACTATGACAATATTCTTACAACATTGTCTGCCTCATTCAGTACTATATTCAACCGACTGCATCAGCCTAGACATGACTAAAAGATCTCGATAACTACCTACACTATACAGAACCATATAGGGTCACTCAATAATGCTTAAAATAGAACCATGTCTAGCACAACTTTGTAAGTTAATATAAACGCTTATGCATATCTATTATACCCATCACACCCACAGGTGGGAATAATGTGTATTATAGTAATGTTTCCGGCACCAAGCGCCGGAAAAATTTTTTGGGTATTGAAGCTAGGAAATAAATAATAATGCCTATCAAATCTATAAAATTTTGAGAAATTTTTTTTTTTTGAGATTTTTTTTTTTGAAAATTTTGAGATTTGCACCTACTAGAATGCACCAAAATGCATCTTTTCTATATGAAAACACCAAATTTTTTCACACTTGATGAATATTTTTTTTGCAAGATGCAAAAAATCTGAAAAAAAAGTTTTGCACAAGCGGAAAAAGTTTTGCACAGTCCAAAAAAAGGTATAAACCATAAAAAAGTGTGATAGATATTTTACTTTTGACTCGGATATCGATCGGTAATTAATGCGGTGCAGAGCATCGGAAAAAATTCGGATTTTGATATTCTATATCGTTAGAAAATGACTATTTTTAATATCTATTTCCTGCCTGAAAAGTCTAATTTTTCAGTGAATTACATGTTCTCAGTCAGGCAAACTAAAATAGGCAAGCAGCAATGAATTGAATGACTGTTTCAGACAGAAGAACCTCTGCTATTGTCCCACGCTTAATCATTTTCCCAATGCAAAAAGTTATCTTCCCGAAAGCCGAAAATTCTAAAGAACCACAAAATGATTTTGTGGAAATAATCTAGAAAAATCTAGGTTTTAGCCAAATATGTGAAAAAACAATACAAGGTCAAACATTCATCCATAACATGCTGACGTTTAAAAGCTATAAGCCAGCACAACAGAAATGATAACAAGAATCATAAGTGATTTGAAATCCAACACGAAGCGCCGGAAAATTTTCGATATGTTTTCTTGAAAACGCATAAGAATGCATCTCCGGACAGGAAACTCACCCAATCAAATGGGTCGTTGTTAGGCTCTAATTTTTATAAGCCATGTTGGCTTGTGCCCCTAAATTTTTAGGAGTCACTCAGAGTTTTTAGAAGCCATGGCTCCTAATTAACCTAAAAAACCCTGACCAGACTCGATTTTTTTCGCTCGCAAATATTAATGCTCTATATAGCCGAAAACATTTTGTTGATTAGTCTCCAATTTTCTGGCATAAATGAGGAGTTCGAATGTTTTCTCGAATATTACTCATACAATCCAATTGAAACGTTGACTTTGATATAATAATTTAAATGCTAAATTGAAAGTTGAAGTTGAAAAACTAAAAAAACGATCTCGAATACTCGATGATTTTAAGCAATTTCACTTTCAATGTGCATAGTCGAATAAGAAAACTCGCCGCCGCAGCGCACACAAAATATTTATTTTTCCACAAAATTCCCTGTGTTTCCAGGTTTTCCAGACCTGAAAAAAAATTCCCTGTGTTTTCCAGGTTTTCCAGATTGTGTATGAACCCTGTAATATATATAATACTACATTTTTCTATAATTTTGTTCGTTATCTTGTACTTAATAAATTAAAGTGTAGTCATATTAGCTAACGGAAAATGTGGTATGCTGAACAAATTGCATTACTAAAATGAAATTTCCCGAAAAACGAAATCCCCGATGACTTTTTTAGACCGGGGACGGGGACGGGGAGGAAAAATCCGGGGATCTCCGGTATCCTTTCGGGCACGGGGACCCCGTACGATCACTAGTTCAAAGCAATGTCTATTGCAATATATGTAGTCGATAAATTTTGCTGATGCTATTTCGTTTTCAACGCTGAAGTTTTAAGCATTACTGTTAACAGTTACAAAAACTTGAGGAAATATGTTTGAAATTTTCCATAATGTGAAAAATTTGATGATTCTCTGGTCATATTTGGTCTGAGATAAAAAGGAGCTAAGCTATGGATAGATATCGATAAACGTATACAACTAGATCTTTTTTACCAATTTTACAATCTCGATAAAACTTTTCGATTGGAAAATCTTTGGTGAAACCGACTCCACCCAACAACTCTATGCATTTCGTTGTCGTAAACGAGGCAACATTCGAGGAGAACAATTTTGCCATAGCTCCACATTTTATGACATTTTCGCCTTTTTCTTTTGTTCGGGCGGCGTTATAAGTCAAAAGCCGGGCAGCTTCGATTTGAGTAACGATATCGGCCACCTGATGCTGTACAGCCTGAAATCAAACAAAATAAATGAGAATGATACCCAGTAAAATGACTGAATATTCAATACCTCAGTGACAGTACAAAGTGAGCATCAGTGATTTTTTTGTACAAGTCAATACGGGTACTATTTCATTAGATAGCAATAAAAATATCTTCCGGAAGCGTATTTTAATAGCTTGCTTGGATAAATCAATCCGAAAAATGATTTTAAAAGATTTATCTTTGTTTTCTTGTTATTCCGGAAAAAATGTGGTATTTTATAGGTACAAAAAAAATTTGCGCACCGGAAACAGGTGACGGAAATTTCCAACAGGAAATGCAAAAAACAAATCTTACTTGAAAATCCCACAGTCGTTTGCCAAATTGACGACGATCTTTCAAGTAGGGAACTGTGCAATCCAAGCAACCTTGCGATAAGCCAATCATCTAGAATTTAATAGACTAGAAAAGACGTAAAATAATAAAAATATCAATACCCGATGACAATTTTTAGTTGAAAAATGATTATATAAAATTTGCGCTTGATTTATATGAACATTTTTTCGGAAACGCTTTTCTGAAAATCGTTCTTGATGAAAAAGTGCTTATAAAGACAGAAGAAAATAATTATTCACTTGGGCAGCAATTCCTATTCTTCCTTCATTCAACACAGCAATGGCGTATTTGTAACCGTGGCCAACTTTACCGAGCACGGCATCGGAGCTAACCTAAAAATTCTCTAATAGAGATAAACAACAATTGAAAATTAAGATGATTTTGTTGACCTTGACGTTATCAAAATGTATTGGACATGTGCTAGACGCTCTAATACCCAATTTGTCTTCTTTCTTGCAGATTTTTACTCCTGGAGTAGAAGCATCAACCAGGAAAGCCGTTATACCGCGATATGACTGAAACGACAAAAATAATCATCTATCAGCAAAAGTCCTGACCCAATGAAATATATTGGCTAGGGGAGGAATCAATGTGGTTTTTTTCACCCATGTTTTCTTACTGCATTTCCTGGAAACTCAGAGCAAATAATCCTATAAAATGATGTCAAAAATAATCAACTTCAATCGAAATGCACAACATGCTTCCACTTTCGCCTCTGTTGTTTTTAATAATATTGAAATTTGTTCAGCGACTATTGTGTGCGGCGACACACCCGTTGGCACAATCGATCAAAAAATATCGCGGCACTACCCTGCCAAAATCATCATTTTATTCGTACTAAAAGGACACTATTGATTATGATTAACAATATTTTAGATTATTATGTATATAAATATACTCGTAAATTGTTGAAAATAGTTAATTTGGACATCACGGATATTACAATCTTTTAGAGCTCCTGCTTCGTTCAAACACATCGTGTCCAGAGCACCCCATTTGGGGTATTACCCCGGTCTTAGATTTGGAAATTTATTTACTACCCCGGTAAAAACAGCTCACTATTGCAAATAATTTGGTAGACCTCATCCTCAGTAGGGTATAGGGATGGGCCGGATCGACTTTTTTGGCGACAGCGGATCCGGATCTTGAAAAATTTGGTTTGGCGGATCCAGATCGGATCCGGATCCAAAAAAATTTGGTTCAGCGGATCTGGATCTTGAGGAACAGATCCGAGCGGATCCGGATCTTTCAATAAGTATATGTACTATGTCTAATTTGTCTAAAATTGGGTTGTATGAAGTTATATTCATTGGTGTCAATAGATTAATAGATTATTAATGATTGAGGTGTTCGTTTATTGAGATAGTTAACATGTACTAATTACTAATTAGTAATTTTAATTCATTAAATTGTATTCAGGCTTAGATTAATATTGGTTTCATCACAAAGGAAATAAATAGAAATAGAAAGTTTTTTCAGAAATTATGGATTCAAGTTCTTTTCTAACTAGCAGAGTGTGGGACTACTTCACAGTGTCTATAGATGATGAAGAAAAGGCAAAGGGCAATAAATGCAGAATACAGTTATCCAGAAAAGATTGTGCTACTGGATGTCAGAGAAAATATTTGGAGAGGAAACATATGGCAATATACGAGTATAAGCAGTTTGCGGCTAAATAAAAAGAAGATAATGAAAATAGAAGTAATTGTGGAACAAATTGCTCCTAGTATAGAAATGTTAAAGAATTAATTTTTGTGTTTTCTATGAAGATAGAGCATGAACTTAAATCTCAAACGTCTCTGGAATTGCTTCATGCAGATAGTAAACTTAAATTAGCACCAGCGAAAAGTGTCCCCTATGAACAGCTATATATTCAGTGTGCTGGTCAAATTTATGATCTTACCAAAAATCGTTTGAAGGGTGATACTGTTGAAAAATTACTGTTTCTCAAGTATAATTTTGCTACCATTGCAGTGTTTTTTTGTACAAGCCTGTTTGTACCTGTACAAAGATCGGCCAAAAAGTCTTTGTATGAAGAAAATTTTTTTATACAGTGAAGAAACCATGATCTAGCACTCGAGTTCCCGTCCTTCATAATCATCTTACAAATCAAGAAAATATACTCATAACTTTCATAAATCTGAAAAACTTCGAGTTAAACCTAAAATTTATGAAAATTAGTTCCATGATGCTTCTCAATTCAAATTCGGCTTCATGTTTAAAATTACAGTTGCAAAAAAGTTGGAAAAATAGATTTTGACGTCCTGAAATGGACCGAAATTCGCCTTTTCCATACGAGAGGACCACCAACATTTTTTCCTTTACTGGAAATTTTTCTCCAGCAAGCACGATTTGTAGGAAAATAGTATTGCAAAGAATTATAAAATCCGGCGCGAAGCGCCGGAAAATTTTTCATGTTTTCTAATACTGTAAAATTTTATGTGAATAATAATGAATAATGATCCGATTATGACCGGATCTTAATCATTGACAACAGCGGATCCGGATCCGGATCTTGAAAAATTCGATTCAGCGGATCCGGATCGGATCCGGATCCAAAAAAATCTGGTTTAGCGGATCCGGATCCTAAAATTTAGGCGGATATCCGCGGATTCGGATCCGGATACCCGGCCCATCCCTAGTAGGGTATAGTCATTCAAGAAAAATTTCACAATGCGTGCTTGAGAGGTACTCTCTGGTCTTTTTAACACATTTACTGAGCAGATGATTATGAAAAAATATGCAACTTCTGTGCCATAGGGCGATTATTAGGAAAGTATATCAGCAAATTTATACATACTGCTTGTAGAATATGATTTTATACATAATTGGGAGAGCAAATAATGAGTTATCTAAATATTAATTTATAAGACAAAAAGGTTATCTCAAAAAATCGCCCCATGATGAAGAAAAACATGTTCTTAAAATTCCCCCCCCCCATCCTCTTCTTTCTTTTTTCCGCTTCTGCGTTGGGTCTTCTGTGGGCATATGGTTATATTTCTCCACCCAAGCTGTGGCATACTTTCATGATTTGAGTTGGGACATTTGAGGTCCGTCGACGTGGATGTACATCAGCGCAGGAATGATATCTGGTTTTAATGTTGTGATTTATAATCAGATGTGATTAATAATACTAAAGCTACATTCGGTATCAGCACTTCCAATTGGAAGCACCAGTACAACCCTTACTAGTGATGGAATGTGCTCATACTCCTAATGATACTGGTCCAAATAATGTTTCCAAAAATATATTATGTCTGATTTTTGAAATCTGCAGAAAAAAAATCTGAAACTGAAAAGTCTTCTCTGCGCAAAATTTGTACATCCATGTTGCATGATTGGGAGCTGGAAAATGGGGTAGAAACAGTGGAAAAATTTTGATTGTTGTACGAAAAACGTATTTTGACTGTAAAATGTAAAGCTAAGGGCCTTATCCGTTTTTTGAAAGTGAGAATTGTTTTGTGGTGAAAGTACCCACACCACTCCCACCGTAACAAAGTAGGGAGTAAAAGAAGGTCACGGCATATGGAAAGTACTACCCTTACAATTAACGATTTTACCCCTACCTGAATTTTTGACCTTTGGGATCTCTGATTGTGTCTGTTTGGAAAAATGACCTACTTCCCACATGGAATCCAAGATGGATCACGTTTGGAACAATCAGGTTAGGATGACTGCTGCACATTGTTATTGTCATCTACAGTTAAATCCAGATCCAATTACCTATGGAAAAATGAGACCTCCTGTTTATCCACACTACTATTTGAAATCAATTTGGGCAGCTTAACGTGGTTGATAAATTTGCGTAGCTCAGTTCCTAAAAGTCGAAATATTTGGACGTCCGACAGTGTTAAAGTTTGAACTTCACTTTTATGCATGCATCAAATTGAGCCTTCCTTGTAACAAATTTTTCGTTGATACGAGAAATAAGTTTGTTAAGCAAGACGTTCATGGGCAACAATCGAACTGGCAACATACTAAACTACTGTCTGTAGTAGAGGGTCAGACGTGCATCTACAGAAGCCGTGCAGTCACTACTGTAATGAACTAACGAACTTATTTACTTGAAATCCTTGCTGCAGAATTTAACATCGTAGCTTTCCAAAAGAAGCGTAGTCCACGCTTTTTTAGTCATTTTAGAGGGTACCTGAAAATTTGGAAATTGCTTTGAAAATTGTAGGTGTAGGACATAACCGTTCAATGCCAGGCTACCCGAGCCACCGGGTAGCTATGTTTCTGGGTCTGATAGCTACGTTGGTGGCTCCATAAAATTAACACTCCATTGAGGTGAGAGAAAGAAGCGAAAGGAAAAAAGGAAAAAAGAGAGGCAAAGAGAAAAGGCGAGAAAGAAAAAAGGAGATAAAGAAAGTAAAACGAAAAGGAGACAGAGAAATATAGTTAGCCAGTTAGTCAACAAAGCAACCAACCAAACAATCCGGGAATCAACTAAGTGAAGCACCAACCAACCAACTGACCTGGGACTCAACCAACCAACCGTCTGATCTGGGAAGCAACCAACCAATTTGAGAAACAACTAACTAACTGGTCTGGAAAAAACCAACCAACTGATCTAGGAGGCAACCAACCAATTGACTGATATGTGAAGCAACCAATCTGTAAGTCAACCAATCAACTGATCTGGGAAGCAACCAACCAGTTTAAGAGTCAATCAACCCACTGATCTGGGGCCAACTAACCAATTGAGATACAATTTCTGAGAGGATTCAACTTAGTTGTGAGAAGTAAAAAATTAACCCTACCTGAAGATCACATATTTGGTGTAGCTTTATGCACTAGGAACAAAAATGATATTTGTTTCGTCTGAAAATCGAAACTCGCATAGCAACAATAAGACAAAAGTTGAAAATTTTCGATTTTTGTTGACATACACTTCTTTCAACTTTTGCAGGTTTAGGCACGCCAGATATCATGTTCTGAAAATTTACCCAGTATAAGGTGTGACAATTTACTGTAGGATTCATTAGTGTAAAGTGCATATTGGGAATACAATGGTGCTCGAAACATCAAATTTTGAGAGCAAAAATTGTCAAAAATTGTCAGCAAAAAAACAAAAAAGTTCTTGAAGCTTGTTTTTCGTACAAAATATGTACAAAAATCATCAAAAAAACTGTCTTGAAAAAAGTTCAGTGAGGTATTTTACAATTTTTTCAGGCCAGGGTCTCAGGTCTGAGGGGTTCCCCCTATGTGGATGTACGCTTGAAATTCATCGGCCTAGACATGAAGTAGCTTTATTATTGACTGCACATTTGATACAAAAATTTAATGCTCTATAATGTGGTATGACAATGTTTTCCGAGTTTTGCATTATACACTTTTTAGGTAGTTCTAAGATGTCAAAAATGAGACCGTAAATGAGACCGTATTGTCAGCCAATTCTTAAAAGAATTCCAAGAAGCCCATTTGTGCATGAGCGGAAAACTGTACAGCAATAATCCGAAAGACAGTTTATGGCTTGAATTACATCACGTTCAAAGGAAACGAATCTTTTGACAACATCATCGCATCAGTAAAAAATCCAGTGTAGCCTTTGGAACAGAATGGGTTCAAGAAGCAATCGACCAGCTGAAAGAAGCCAAGTTAAATGTGACAGGTGATCTCAAGTTAGATGTTAAACTGGAATCTAGGATACCAGATCACTGCTCAAGATTTTCTCTAGGCCATCCATCCAAACAAGGGATGCAGTATCAAGGCACTCACAATCACAATATGCAGTGTGACAGCAGTGAACGAGTGAAAAGTGTTTCGGAAGATGCCCCGACGAAATTGGATTCGATTAATTTTGCTAGTGAACAAGTGAAAATGGAGAATCAATTCATTCTCCGAGTGCGAAAAACATAATAGAGTGGCACAAACATCAACTCCATACAGTGCACCAAGATATGGCTTGGCGTGATTTGATTATCAGCTTACGGGATGATGAAATATTCATGCAGCTAGACTGGGCTAAAAAAAGCTGTAATAGTTCCACAGTGGAGGTCCCAATTACCAGAAAATACAATTATAAGGTAGCGTTCAAACTCCAGGTTGTGCGACTCTCTAGCAGTGCATGAATTTCCATAATTCTTTTTCAGCAGGTAGACGACATCGTAAACGGAATTTTTTGGTGCTTCTGAGCTTTAGCCGCAGATAAAGTTGTTTTTAGGGAAAAATGACATCCTTTGCTCTTAAAATTTGATGTTTCGAGCGCCACTGTATTCCTAATATGCACTTTAAACTAATGAATCCTACAGTAAATTGTCACACATCTATTGGCTGGGTAAATTTTCAGAACAGTCTGACTTGCCTAAACCTGCAAAAGTTGAAGGGAGTGTATATCAATGAGTTTGCATGTGCACATGATGCTGGTGCACGTGCACGTGTTTTGGGCATGCAAGTTTTTCCAACATATTTTTGTGAATTGTTTTTCGCCCACTGTGGGCTATGTAAATGTTATGTGAGCATCTTTTTCATGTATAAATAGTTGGGCTTTTGGCCAACTATTCGTTCGTCTCTTATCGCCTTCTTTTCGTCCTTCATATACCGGCATTGTGTATATAAAAATAAATTATGCTAATCGTCCAGTGTAACAGATACCTCAACAACCTCATTGCACATGTGGGCCGCCAGTAGAGGATAAACCTACTGACCCATACAACAAATTGGCGCAGAAAGTTCGTCGACCGAATAATACAGTATGCCAACAAAATGCTACAGTACGCGGACAGCTACAGTATACCTCCAAGGGTACGATTGACCTGCAATGATATGTTATGCTATAGGCCGAGTTTCCTGAGGTAAAATTTGACACTGAATCCGAATTTTGACTCGATTTTGACATCCGACATCTAAAAAAGGCCGAATTATTTTTCGAAATTTTAGTGAAATCCCACCAGTTATGCCACTGTGAGAGCACCCCTCCATCGAAATCATACCTGTAAGAGGTCCGACCAGTTGGGGGAAAGTAAACCCAAAATTTTGGGGTGGGGGTCCCAATATTTCTAAAATTTTTGAGAGGGGGTCGAAAAAAACCCAAAAAAGTCGGAAAAATTTCGAAAATTTTCCCAGAAAAGGCCACTTTTCTCCTAATTTTTTCAATTTTTCCGAGTTTGGGGGGGGGGGGAGCTTGGATACAGGGTTGACCAAGTTGAGGGTGGGGGTCCCAACATTTGAGTATAGGGTTCAACCAAGTTGGGGGTGGGAGTCCCCCCACCCTCCCACCAATTACAGGTATGATCAAAATTTGATCCCTATTGACGTTGAAGCAGCAACTTGACATCATGTACGACTTGACTGAAGCCCAACGCACTGTCCACAAGCAACTCAAGGATGCAGAAAAGAATCTAATCATGTACATGCATCTGGGAACTGAGGCCATTTGAGGGTTCCAACATTCACCAGCCATGGGTTAGATTCGGATGATGCCGCACAACAAGTTTTACAATGCCATTGTCGCATCGTTTGAGCAACTGATGCAGCAACCTGTCCCTTTTTACTGGTTTTGGATATGCAAGCAAGGCAGAGATGAATCAACATTGGAATTCCTTAGCTGGCTATGAACGTTACAAGCTGATTGTAAATAGGACATCTTCAACACCGACACCAACTTTGCCTACATGCTCCCTGAAAATTGCTGTTCGCAGGACACTCAAAAATAGTTATTTTTGTCGCATGCTGCCATGCTAGATGTTCATGTCAAAATCATGCAGGCTGCTGAAAGTGGGGAAAGTTCATCCTCCACCATCCGAGGGGATTCAAAAGGTGTTCATGCCATCCACAATAATAGTTGTCATGACAGCAACAGATACCTCAATTATGGTTGAGATCAACTGCTGAATCGATCACAGCTCCTGCAATCACCTAGGAGGTCAAAGCATTGCTAAGGTATCATACATATTTATTGCCTGATTGAAAAGCAAAGGACAGCAAATGTTACAATTGTGGTCATACAGGACATTTTACAAAGTATTGTGAGTAATGTCAAGGCAAGTCAAATCATTCGACTGATGAGGGAAAAACCATCAAGACAATCTATCTACCAAGTGTAACACATAGTGCCCCCGCCTCCTAGAAATGTATGTTTCCTGTCATCCATTCAAATGGAAAAGACTTTTAGGCAAGGGGTATTGTCGATTCCGGAGCCCAAGCCTAATTGTTACCACATTTGCTTTATACAAAATAGATTTGCATGCCACTCAGCAAATCAAATGTTGGATTGCACAGCTTTAATAATACTGAAATTGCCGGTCTTAGAAGACAGTCTACTGCAACAATCGAATACAATGGTTGCCGAGCAAAGGTAACTCTACTTGTTCTGGATATGATCAAAGTCGCAACCTGGGGTACCAATA
Source organism: Romanomermis culicivorax (assembly GCA_963922205.1). Taxonomy (NCBI): domain Eukaryota; kingdom Metazoa; phylum Nematoda; class Enoplea; order Mermithida; family Mermithidae; genus Romanomermis; species Romanomermis culicivorax. Next base: position 858,073 of record CAWUHX010000097.1, on the reverse strand, counting down.
TGATTGAGGTGCTACAATTGGTCATCGATGGAGCCGCGTGGCAATCAACTTTTTCCAACCCATTGATTGGACACCACCAGCCACTTCAGTCCAGCCAGTGCAAAGTATGCCTGCCGCAAGTCATGGATACCTCAGCAATATCGCCCGAAGTTTCCGAAACTCACAGCTGATGGCATGGGAAACTTTCCAGACTTTGAGCATCGCATTAGGCTTACAGATGACACCATTCCCATAGCCCAAACCACTCAGACAAGTGCCGATCACTCATCATGCGGCAGTTGAGAAAGAGGTTGAACAAATGGTCACCGATGACATTTGGGAATGAGTTACAACATCCAGTGCATGGGTCCTCAACCTCGTTATGGTTCCAAAGCCTGATGGCAAATTCAAATTACAATGGATTTCTCACCTCTTAATAACTTTGTTATTCCAGAATGCCATTCACTGCCATGAATCAATAAAGGTGCAGTTGCAAGGAACCATGACATTGACCAAGCTCGACTTGTCAAAGAGGTATTTCCACATCCCATTGGCGCCTGAGTCTCGTCTGCTTATGAAGATGATTATGCCATACCATTTGTTCCAGTACAAAAGCCTGCGGATGGGATTGACAGATGCCGCCTCCATGTTTCACTGCCTTGTCCCACAAACACTCGCAGAATGTGAAGAGTGAATTAGCTACCTTGATAACATATTGTTGGTTCCAGGGTCACGCAACAGGATGAACAACTGGGAGCCCTGCTGCAACACCACAGTGACAAAGATTTTTGTCTCAATGTGGTGAAATGTCAATTCACCCTCATGGATGTTCCATTCCTAGGACATCTGATATTGAGCGCCGGCATCAAGCCCCACCTGAAGAGCCTTGATGTGATTTGAAATGTGTCGCTCCCACAGTTGATCACCAACATCAGCAGTTTCCTTGGATCAATCAGCTACTTCCACCAATTTTCGCCTCATCTTGCCAATCATGCCGAGCTGCTCCAGCATTTGACCCATTCATCTGAGCAAACCAAATTCGAATGGGGTAATGAATGTACGACAGCATTCAACAAGTTGACATTGCTGCTAATGAATGATTTACAACTCACGATATTTGATCCCGATCATCGGACTATTTTGGCCACCAATGCATCCAACATTGGCCTTAGTGCCCGCCTATCACAAATAGCTCACTAGGTTGTGTTTGGACCTGTGAACATTTTTCTAACTATTCGCTAGACTTAAAGCTTATGCTGATCACAGATCACCAAGCCCTTGTTTCCATACTGGTGCAATCTGGCAGTGGATGCAAAGCCCACAAATTTTATCGATGGTGTGCCTGACTAGCTGAGTTTGACTATGAGATTCAACACAAGCCTGGGTCAGACAACATCATCCCTGACATGCTTTCACGGTTGCGGCAACCATGGCATACAAAAATCAATTTGATAACTGCCAAAAATTTCTCGCTCAAAACATTTCGAAGGGTTGTGCCTTGTGATCAAATTGGTGAAGGAATGTGGATGGAAGGCCAACCATCATCAGGACGGATACTTCACTCTGTATTATGTTGTTCGGAATGATTTAGCAGTCGTTCAAGGATTGCTGCTCAAAGGTGGTTGAATTATCCTGCCATCAAAGCTACACAGATAATTGATGAACAAAGTGCTTGAAGAACATCCCGGCATCGACAGGGCAAAAATCAAGTTACGTGAAACATATTGGTGGCCTGGTATCGCTGGGGACATTGAAGAGACAATTCAACATTGTCAAGGTTGTCAAGATTCCGCAAAGTCAAATCCAGGATTGACAATTCCAACTGATCCATTGCGGCTACCAAAAGCCCCCTGGGAGAAAATTGTGGTCGATGTCACCGGACCGTTTGCAACCACACCATATTAAAATCGATTTGCAATCATTGTCATTGATTACCTCTCCAGTTTCCCCAAATTTTGATTGTGCCCCGACCACACTGCTGAAAGGACAATCGAATTCTTAACAGAACTCTTTGCCCCATATGGTAATCCTGCTGTTCTTGTTTCAGACAATGGGCCCGAATATGGATCAGACCTGTTTACTGAATTCCTCTCAAAGCATACATGTAATTGGGGGGGGAAGTGCTATGGGAACCCCCCCCCAGAAATCGTCGACCATATGGCTAGCCATTGGGCGACCCCCCCCCCCAGGATTTTCCAATCCTATGGCTAGCCATATGGTAGCCCTAGGAACCCCCATAGTTTTAGTCGGAAAAATACTGAAAAATGTCATTTTTTCATGAAAAATGTCGATTTTTGAACAAAAAAAATGGTCAAAAACGTCAATTTTCTCGGCGCTTCGCTCCATAAGTACATATTTTATCATTTTTTAGACAAAATTACTACTTTTTAAACCGTTTTTTGGACATTTTTCATGAAAAAAATCGAATTTTTTTTCCTTCAGGGACCCCTCCCCCCAAAATTTTGGGAATTACTGACCCCCGGCCCCAAAAAAGTGCTCCAACCCCCCCCAGACCTCCGAGCTCCGTTACATGTATGTCTCAAAGCAGGACATATAGCATCATTTGAGGCCCCTTTACCACCCACAGTCAAATAGCAAAGTCGAAGTGTTCAATTGCTTGCTAAAGTTCCATGGGCAGGCAACAGCTACCTCAAATAGGCCTTTTGCTGCAGCGATAACCGAACTATTGGCTCGATTCTGTGCAGAATGCCCAAACCTCTAAGCACTGTCGCCAGCAGAAATAATGTTCAATCGATGTGCCCGTCTACTGTTTGAGCAACATCAAAGCCTCAGTGAGCCTGCTGCGCCACAACCGAAAAAGCTTAAGTGAAATGTTTGCTTTGAGGAAAAATGTCAACCAAAGCAACAGAAACCTCATCATCGAAATCCAGTGTTCAATATTGGTGACAAAGTCTGTGTCCGATGACCAGCCAGCCTTATAAAGAAGGGAGAGTTGCCTTACTTCGATGTTATCGAAGTCCTGGATGTCATTAGTGACTACATTTTTAAAGTTTTGGATAGCAACATCTGGAATGTGCGACACATGGGAAAATATTATCCGCCCATGGTATTGAACATTCCAGCTGATGATAACCCCAAACAGATTCCCAAATTATGATGCTCCACACATTCAACCCATGGCCATGCTCACCGACTATTTTCGCCCAGTTGAAGAGATTTCAAGAAGGGGACAGTGATGTGTTTGCACGTGCACATCAGCTGGTGCACGTGAATGTGTTTTGGGCATGCAAATTTCGCCCATATATTTTTGAGTATTGTTTTTCGCCCACTGCCATTCGTCTCTTATCGCCTTCTTTTCGTCCTTCATATACCATCATTGTGTATATACGAATAAATTATGCTAATCGGCCAGCATAATGGATACCTCAACAACCTCATTGTATGTGTTGGCCGCCAGTAGAAGATAAACCTACTGACCCATACAACAATCAAAAATAAAAAAAATCAAAAATTTTCAACTTTTGTCATACTGTAGCTATGCGAGTTTTGATTTTCAGACGAAATGAATATTATTTTCGTTCCTAGGGGCATAAAGTTACACCAAATATGATTTTCAGGCAGGGTTAATTTTTTAGTTATCATAGCTCAATAAGAAGCTAAATTTTCTCAGACATTGTCTCTTAAGGAAACAACTAACAAACTGATGTGGAAAGCAATTAACCAATTGATCTGGGAAGTAACCAACCAATTTGTGAAACAATGTGAAACAACCAACTGATCTGATAACCAACCAATTAAGGAAACAATAAAAACCAACTGATATGGGAGCAACCAACCAATGTGGAAAACAACCAACCAAGAAATCCGGGACTCAACCAATCAACCAGTGACCCGTGAAGCTACCAACCAATCAATCTGGGAGTCAACTAACTAACGTGGGAAGCAATCAGCTTACCAACCAATTTGCAAGTCAGTCAACCGTGTAAAATGTGATTGAATTACATAGATATTCAATCAGTTGATATGTGTTAAAAAATGACTGTCAAAACTTCACTTCCAACCAGTTTTTTTTGCACTAGATGCTCGTTATTTACCCAAATTCTCGACTCATTAACTTTCTTAATCGACTCCATTTTCTTTTCTCGAAAATGTTTAGGAACACCAACTATTTATAGCTAACTAACCGAAGGCTTTCAAAATGCAACTAGTGATTTTTTAACCAAACAGCTCCTATTTATACCCTGTTTTTCAGGGCACGTGTTAAGGGCTGGAAAGCATAAATAAAGCATAGCACACTGGAATACTTCACACGGCGATAATTTCCCACCCGGGTACCCGTTTATCCATTACCCGGGTATACCCTGGCACATATTATAAAAGTAACATATAGTGAAGTATTTAGTAATATTTAAGTGGTAACGTTTACTGTGGGCTGAAATATATAAAACTCAAATTTGCATCAATTTAATGAATAGGCAAATAGATTAATAATCAGAATAACCATTAAGAATATCAACAAAATTAATAATGCAGCTCGTTTAAACCCGTTCCAAATTTTTTTTGCACAAGGCAGGTTGCAATGTGCCACTTTTTTCGTGAAAAAATTGTTTGTACAGATAAATTTTTTGTTGCTCGCTCTAAAATTGATAAATTCAATTAAATTCATTATAAAAATGATTAAAAGCTACTTCCCTTGTGATTCATTCGATTCGTTTCAGTTTTAGACTTTTAAAAGTGAATTTCCTGAATTTTGGAGGAAAAATGAAAGGTAGGCAAAAGTAACTTGTTTGGTGTCTAGCGTCGAAAAATTTCGATTTCGAGGCCTCTAAATCGTCGGTAGCTTCATTTTTTTCAGCACATTCTTGTGTAACTATCGATGATCGGTCGTGATCTTTACCCCATTTGGTTAGCGAAAGAGGTCAAATATTTTTTCTTCATTTTCGATCTAATATATCTTGGGCCAGTAATTTACCAATCATAATTATTCATCGAAAGACATTGTTTTCAAATAATCTGAAGCATAAAAAAGCGCCATAGATATTTTACTTCTGACTTGAATGTTCTGGATTTTGATATCCTATAACGCTGAAAAATGAATGAAACAAGTGCATGAATGAATATCTTTTCTTTCTTTCAATCTTTCTTTCTTTCTTTCTTTTTTTCTATCTATCGATCTATCTATCTATCTATCTATCTATCTATCTATCTATCTATCTATCTATCTATCTATCTATCTATCTATCTATCTATCTATCTATCTATCTATCTATCTATCTATCTATCTATCTATCATCTATCTATCTATCCATCATCTATCTATCTATCTATCTATCTATCTATCTATCTATCTATCTATCTATCTATCTATCTATCTATCTATCTATCTATCTATCTATCTATCTATCTATCTATCTATCTATCTATCTATCTATCTATCTATCTATCTATCTATCTATCTATCTATCTATCTATCTATCTATCTATCTATCTATCTATCTATCTATCTATCTATCTATCTATCTATCTATCTATCTATCTATCTATCTATCTATCTATCTATCTATCTATCTATCTATCTATCTATCTATCTATCTATCTATCTATCTATCTATCTATCGATCTATCTATTTATCTATCATCTATATTTTCTTTCTTTCATTCATTCTTTCTTTCTTTCTTTCTTTCTTTCTTTCTTTCTTTCTTTTTCTTTCTTTCTTTCTTTCTTTCCTTCTTTCGTTTTCATTATCTTTTTTAGCTTTTCAATATCTATTTCCCGGATGGAATACCAAATTTTCTAGTGAATTCAATGACTTTTCAGCTGGGCAAACTAAAATTCTAAAATTAGGCAAGCAACTAATAATTCGGATTCTTCAGCCGTCAAAAACTTCTGATATTCTGCTATGCTGATGTTTTAATTATTTTCTAGACGCAAGAAATTTACGCTCACGGAAGGCGAAAAGTCTAAAGAACCGCGAAACGATTTTGCGAAAATGAGAAAATTCCTGATTTTCGTCAAATACGTCAAAAAACAATACAAGATCAGAATTTATCCATTATATTCTGATGTATAAAAGCTATAAACGTAAACTAGGCCAACATTTTCTAACCGTGAAACATGAATACCAAGAATCATAAATGATTTGAAAACCGGGGCGGAGCGCCGGAAAATTTTCGGTATTTTCCATTTCAAAACGTATGGAAATGCATTACTGGACAAGAAACCCTATAACCTGATCAAAAGGGCCGTCAGGCTTCAGATTGCACTGTGAAATTTGCTGAAAAAATTTGTTTTCACAGTCCGAAAATTGGTTGTTGCCTGTTTCGTCTCGTTCCTAAAACAGACGTAGCTTACGCAAGCTGATGTGTATTAATTTCTGCTTGTATGCGTAGTGTAACCGCGGAGACGGGAACGCTATTGTTCAGATAGTATCCCGTTACTCCAAGAGTTCCGTCACCTCAAGTGTCCCAATAATTCAAGTGTCCCGCAACTTCAAGTAATGCTATCCATTCATCCCAAGTAATGCAATTTTTTGCAAAAAAAACATGTCCCGCCACTCCAACAATATGAATCTTCTAAAATTTCCCATATGTACCTTAACACCTTTTAAAGTTTTAAGCAAACTTAAACAAACCCTTAAGCAAGAAGACACAAAAAACGAAAGAAAAAGAAATACAAAAATATTATATAAGACAAAGAAAGAACAGCATAAACATAAACCAAGACACAAACAAAGACACAAAAAAACAAAAGAAAAATAAATACAAAAAAAATAATAGTTGAAAAAGAAAAAGATAAGAAATGAAGAAAACTGAAGAAAAAAATATAACGAAAAGAAAAGCAGTTTGGCGCCGAAACAGCCTTCGCCAGAATGGTAGTCACTGAAATACCTGGCACCGAAACGGCTAGTGTCGAAATGACCCAATGCCGAACTGACTGGAGCCCAAACGACGGCTTCAGAACGGCGGCATCGAAACGTGCCTTGGCATACTTTGCATGACATTTATATTAGTCTGTCTCATACATGTAACGGAGCTCCGAGGTCTGAGGGGGGGGGGGTTGGAGCACTTTTTTGGGGCCGGGAGCCAGTAATTCCCAAAATTTTGGGTGGAGGAATCCTGAAGAAAAAAAAATTCGATTTTTTTCATGAAAAATGTCCGAAAAAACGGTTTAAAAAGTAGTAATTTTTGTCTAAAAAATGATAAAATATGTACTTATGGCGCGAAGCGCCGAGAAAATGGACGTTTTTGACCATTTTTTGTTCAAAAATTGACATTTTTCATGAAAAAATGACATTTTTCAGTATTTTTCCGGCTAAAACCATGGGGATCCCTAGGGCTACCATATGGCTAGCCATAGGATTGGAAAATCCTGGGGTCGGTCGCCCAATGGCTAGCCATATGGTCGACGATTTCTGGGGGGGATTCCCATAGCACTCCCCTCTCCAATTACATGTATGGTCTGTCTTGAGAGAAATCGTTGTGTGACGATGAGAATTGAGAACCAAAAATATATGCAGGTCATTAATTTCAATGTATAACTTGACTTATACACACTGCGTTAAAAAAATGAAACACCCTGATTCATACATATAACGGGGCCATGGGATCTGGGGGGCGGACGTGTTTTTTGGGGTCGGGGATCACTGATTTCCAAAATTTTAGAGGGAAGAGTCTATGAAGAAAAAAAATTTGATTTTTTCAGCAACAAAAATCCGGAAAACGGTTCAAAAAATAGTCAGTTTTTGTCTAAAAGCTGGAAAAATGTATTCATGGTGCGGAAAAAAAAGAAAATTGACATTTTTGACCACTTTTTGTTCAAGAATTGACATTTTTCAGTATTTTTATAACCATAAGTATAGAGGTCCCTATGACTACCATATGGTTAGCCATAGGATTGGAAGGTCGTTTAATGGCTAGCCATATGGTCGACGACTTCTGTGGGGCGCTCCTATTTCCTCCCAACTACATCAGAGCACCCCATGGGGGGGTATGGGGGGTATTACCCCCGTCTTAGATTTGAAAATTTATTTACTACCCCCATAAAAACAGCTCACTCTAGCAAAAAATTTTGGTAGACTTCATCTTCTCCCCAGTAGGTTATACCAATTCGAGAAAAATTGCAGAATGTGTGATTCTGAGGAATTACTCACTGCTCTTTTTGACACATTTACTGAGCAAATGATAATGGAAAAGTATGCAACTTCTGTGCCATATAGCGATTTTTAGGAAAGGATATCAGCACATTAATATATACTACTTGTAGGAAATCATAAATATAATTGGGAGATGAAATAATGACTTATGTATATGTGATTAATAAAAAAATCGCCCCTTGGGAAGAAAAACATTATGTTCTTAAGATCCTTCCTCTTCATACTCTCCTTTCCTTTTTCCCACTTCGGCGTTGGGTCTTCTGTGCGCATATGGTTATATTTCTCCACTCAAGCTGTGGCATACTTTCCTGCTAAGAGTTGAGACATGCGAGGTCCGTTGAAACTCGTGGTTCATAATGTAATGGGATCTACATTCGGCAGCAACACTTTCAATTGGAAGCACTGTTCGAAGCCTAATCAGTGATGGGATAAGTCCATACTGCTGAAGATGCTGGTTGAAACAATGTTTCCAAACGTATGTTGTGCCCGATTCTTGAAATGTGCAGGAATCAGTTGGCACAACAGTGTGAAAAGTGTGACTATTCTGTACGTATAATTAGTGCATTGAAGTTGCATGATTGGGAGCTGGAAAATGGAGTTTAAAATAGTAAATGTGACTGTAAAAAGCATAAAGTAGGGGCATTAATCAGTTTTGTAAGTTCGAGAAACTACAACCCCCCCTCCTTAGCAAAAAGTTGAAAGCAAAAAAAAAAGGTCACGGCATATTTCAAGTACTACCCTTAAAATTTAAGATTTTACCCCTACCTAAATTTTCGATCCTGGGGACCTCTGAATTACATATATGCTCTGATTTCTTGACGCAACTTGCGTTAACGCCACTTGCACACTATATTTACTATTGTGTTAACGCCACTTGCACACTATATTTACATAACAGTGTACACTAAAAAATAATTTTTTGAGTTTGGTTTCAAATGTTGTAGAAATCTTTTGAACGATGTGCACTACAATCTTAGGGTTTGCTGCAAATTGAAGAGAAGTGGGTAGGCTATAATGTGGTGTGTAAAAGTAAGTGAGTAACCAAGGGATGCAAAATGGTGGAAGTTTGGTGGAATAAAAACTTCCACAAAATTATTCTAAAAAGGTCAAATCGTCTGCATTAAAGAATGTTTGATTGCCAAAAAATTATTTTTAAAGTCAGCTTTCAATGTTCATTATAGGTCATTTAAATTATGAATAAAAACTAACAATAAGTTGAAAAATTGTCATCATCTTATAGTTTTCGGTAAAAAGCTGCAGCAACTTTTGAAAATTTGCTTTCCTTGTTGTCTGAATAAAAGTACCTTTCAGAGGAAGTTTTACAATGGCAGTGTATAAATTATTCAGACGGGCTATTGCACCATAGAATCAAATTTGCATACTGAAATACTTTTAAAATGATTAGCTGCAAAAGATCATTTCAATCTTATTGCAATTTACCGATTGGCGTTCCTCTGATTCTACACGAGTACCCGAGTAATTTGGGTACCCGGTGTGGAGCTTTACTCGAGACTATAATTCTTTTGATCATTCATATCACTCACTCTTTTGATCACTCAACTCATGCGTGGTGAAGAGAGGCTATAGCATGTGAGTATCCTACAACATTGCTACCTATGGTATCGCACCTCTACTTCTGCTCAGTGGAGATATCCTACAGTGAGGTCGTATTTAGGGGGGCGGCCGTCACCTCATGAGGACTTTGTTATATGTCAACTTTGTGTCCATTACTGAGAAAAATCACAAAATTTTCCGGCGCTTCGCGCCGGTCAATGAATATAAGTCATTATTTTTTGTCAGCCACGGCCATTACCATATCTACTTCGACTTACTGATTAACCTTCAACAGTATCTCATCTTTTTTAAAGTTACAAGACAAAATTTTGGGCATGGGTCTCACTGTGGGAAAATTTTTTGATTCCGAAACCGAAAAGATGCATTTTGGTAAACTTCAGAAGGGCAAACCTTCATAATTTCCCGGCGCTTCGCGCCGGTCATGAATATAATACTCATTGTTCTATATCAAACGCCGCCACATACATCAGTTTCTATCAATTGATTTACTTCATCTCTTCTCCTACTAGTTAAGAGCCGATATTTTGCTGATAATTGAGGTTTTTCATCAATTCTTAAAATTTATTCTCCCACTTCGTTTGGAGTTTTCCAAACGTTTTGAAACGTGACCTTTCACAATCCGCATTGAAAAACAATAAAAACGTCATTCTAAAGGCCTTGTAATACTTTATCGCGAGGTATTGCGCAGAGTCGCAGGGCGCCGCTTTTTCTATTCATACTAACAAGCAGTACCGCGCGGTGCCGCTTTTTTACTTTTTACGCATTTTTTGTCCATTTTCAATTCACAAACATTTCATAAAAACGAACTATACATATTTCCAATCCTTCAGAAAATATATTTCTGAAAACGGCATTAATAATACCTCTGGGATAAAATTACAGTAAAAACTTCACCGGGAAAATTTCTAAGTGCATGGCCAAAACTTGTCAATCCTGGATTTTTCAGAATGTAGGATAAATTTTTTCCGAATGTAGCATACATGCACGTGGAGGGGGGTTTAGGAATATTGACCCGCCCAGCAGATCTGACCCTCTGCAATGATTGAGAAGATAACAAACGAAAAAATGATCAAGAGAGAAGGGAAAGTCATCATGAATGAAAATGATAGTAGTTAAACGATCTCTCCAAACGACGCATACTTGATTCAAAGATGTAGCGTTAAAACTTTAAAAAATGCTGGCCAAGCAAATAATTTCACATATTTGGCTAATATAGGTTGAAAAACATGCTGCTTGGATGTTAGGAAAACATGATGCTCGCACTAGCCGAGTACCCACAGAATTTCTACGTATGTATTATCAAGAGGCATGATAAAATAATACTTGAAAAGTGTCATAATTCACAATTCAAGTAAAAAATATGATTGAACTGCATATACAAATGTTATAGTATGCCTCAATATGTTATAGCAACAATATATTACAGGTTTATAACACATGAGTTGTTCGAAGATTTCGTTTCAGTTGAACTTCGAAAGCGGTACTGCGCGGCACCGCGGGCGCCGAAAAAATCAGAAAAATCTATTCATACTTTCCAGGAGGCACCGGCCGGCGCCGCGCGGTACCTCACGGTGAAGTATGACAGGGCCTCACGACTGTGAATTTAGAGCTCCTGTCTAGGAATAATTGTTGTGAACATTCATTTTTCAGCATTTTTTTCAGCAATTTTCTCGGCGCTATGCGCCGAAATAAGGAAAGTATTACGATCCTTTAGTTTGATTCTAATTTATTTTCGTTGTTATAAAGATTAATTTTCCAGCCTTCAAGACTGTAAAAACCTGAAAATTTTTGCTGGGTCCGCCCCCTCAAAAAATTCCTGGCTACGGCCCTGTCCTTCAGCATTGCTACCTAAGGAGCTGCATAACTCTACTGTGGAAAATACTGAGAGAAAACACCAAGTGCGGACTCTCTACTGTAATATCCTTTGTACTTTCAGCATATTTTAAATCCTTTATAACCGACTGCAACAGCGCCCATCTTACAAACGATTCAGTTCTTCGGCCAACATTTCAATCCCAGGTAATACCAAATTTTATTTCAGGTTAGAAATAGTTAGGTGGCAGAAATGGCCTGGTGGTGAAATTGACCCAATGGTGGAAGTGACTCAGCGGCGGGAAGTGACCTAGGGGCAGAAACATACATATAATTGGGAAGAGGTGCTATAGGAACCCACCCAGAAACCGTCGACCATATGGCTTTCCATTGGGCGAACCCCCAGGACTTTCCAATCCTATGGCTAGCCAGATGGTAGTCCCCCATACTTTTGGTCGGAAAAATACTGAAAAATATTATTTTTCATAAACAAAAAATGGTCAAAAATGTAAAAGTTTGTCCGCGCTCCGCGCCAAGGATACATTTTTACGGTTTTTTAGACAAAAATTACAATTTTTAGAACGGTTTTTCGGACTTTTTTGCTTGAAAAATCGATTTTTTCCTTAAGAGACCCCTCCCCGAAAATTTTGGGGAATTAGTAACCCCCCCCCCCCAGACCTCGGGCCCCGTTACATGTATGGGCGGAAGTGACTCAATGACGGAAGTGACTATATCTACCCGAACGCCCTTGTGGTCACGTGACCACATAAGTAAGGACAGCTTTTTCTCGACCATCTTTAATCATTACCCATGTTATAGTATTGCGGGCCAGAACTATCATTGACCATTGCAAGCCAGGGAACCAGGGCTTACTACTTATGAGTACATTTTGTTTGATTTCTAAAAGGATAAAAGCATATTTTTGAACAGAAAATTTGAACCTTATGCTTATCGGATAAGTTATCCTTAGATTGACTTTCCAGTATTTTAGAATGTCATCCTCTAAAAATTTATTCGCGCCGAAAGATAGGAGACAACAGAACGAATAAGAACGGAAAATGCATTTTTCAATATCGTGTACTTTTGTGCTATATATGAAGGACATTAAAGACCCTGTCATACTTCGCCGCGCGGTACCGCGCGGCGCCGGTTGCCCTATCCATACTAACAGGCGGCGCCGCGCGGTAGCGCGCGGTGGCTTGTCATACTTCGCCGCGCGGTACCGCGCGGCGCCGCTTTTTTGCTTTTGGATTTTGCTCTTCTCAAAAAATGTGTATTGGTTTAGTTAAAACCTGATGGGGTGCCGCGCGGCGCCGCAAAAATTACAAAAACCTATTCATACTTCAAAGGTGGTACCGCGCGGCGCCGGCCGGCGCCGCTTTTCAGTATGAACAGAACAACCGGCGCCGCGCGGTACCGTGCGGTGAAGTATGACAGGGCCTTAACTCAGGTGCCATCTGGAAGAAGGTTTGTGCAAAAATACACTAAAAATCGTTTTTTTTGCGTAATAAAAAATTTTCTTCGTCCAAATATTTTTTGGTCGGTCTTTGGCTTATACAAAAAACACTGGTTGGGAAATAAGTTTTGACATTCATTTTTCAACACGTATCAATTGATTGAATATTCATGTAATTCAGTCACATTAAACAGTGCGTTACAACTTATACTACGACATTCTTCAATTATAGATTTTCGTATCCTGAGATTTAGATTTGGCTCCTGTAAATTCAGGTCTAGGAGCTATTTGGCTCAAACCGAAAAAAGCCTGTTGTGGTCTACGCTTAGTAAATACGATGTGAGCCAAATGTCTTGACGTAACGGCTGCTGGTCGATGTGGCGAGGAGATAAATCTTTCATTTGCAACAGTATCACGTTAAATACCCAGAGTGCCATCCAGGGGCTAAACAGAAATCTCTAACCATATTCACTTTCCCATGCATAGGCCGACTGTTAGCCGCTTTAAAATGTTCTAGGTAGTCTGGAGGGTGTATCATTTGAGGATAAAGTGCGGGTTACTGGTTACATACAACAATATTTTTGATTTTAAATCAAAACGTGATTTAGAACTGAGTATCAATCAATTGTCTGACAGAATGCGAAATGTGGTTGACTATAATGTTGCATATCTTGACGATAAGCATACTTTGAATCCAAATTATGGACGTTGGAAGTCATGATAGAAAGACAAACATTACCCCCTTACCAAGATTATACTTTTCTACATTTAGAAACAAGCATAAAAAGTTACTTGACTGGGATCAACATTAGCAAAAACGATCAGCACGCCGGCATGTTCAGCATTCGTTATCCATAATTTCGTACCGTTGATTATATAATTTTCGCCGTTCTTTTTTGCAATAGTCTTCAAAGCAAAGGCGTCAGAACCAGAATCGGCTTCGGACAGGCAAAACGAACCAACCTACGGAGAAGCGGTAAGACAGCGGATTTTTATTCAGACACAAAAAAATATCGGCACCAGAAACGATTTTCCGTACCACGTTGAAATCAAGTAAAAACGCGAAAAAAATAACAACAGATTATATACGCACAGAAAAATCATCAAAAGCTTGTGTGTTTCTTGCTGAACATTATTATTTTGGTATTACTGTAGGCAAGAAACTATTTGTCACTAATCAGTAGAGATAGAATTACTTCACCGGATCCGGAAAACTGAAATCGTCAGATTCAGATCTAGAACTGCAGAGCTTTCCGCCATACACAGATTTTCATGTATTTTTGAGACTTGAGCTCACATTTTTCATATATTTTTAGACATTTTAAAGATTAAAATCGTTTTTTTTATCACTTCGAACCCCTCCTCTAAAAAGGGTGGTATTCCCTCTAGATTGTTGTTACATATATGGCGCACGATTGTTCTAAAAATTTCAGTTCTTTCAACTATTCTGAGTGATTTCAAGAACATAAAGATTGAGAACTAAGAACTATGTGACGCACAGTATTCACATTCGATAATGCCACAGTGTGACAAGTAAGCTTGATGGCTTACGACTGGGATCGAAGAGACATAAATTTAGTTAATATTCAATCGGCGGAAGTGATATAAAATTTCGTTTCAATTTCTGAAACACAATTCGACGTATACTCCTCTTCATCGATTCCGACAATTAAAGCAAACAAAATACCTACAGCTTCTCCATGTTTCGGTTCTGTGCAGAAAAAAATCCTAATATTTTTGAGCGCGGTCAAAAAAACACAGCACAAGAAAAAAATCTGGTGAGAAATCAAAACGAAGTTCAATAGCTTGAATCAGCATGTATGTATAAAGTGTGTGAGTCGGAACCTGTAAATCCATTAGTCAGAAACAAAAAGATGTTATTTAAACAGACGTGTACGCACATGTAGATTATAGTCACAGAAAAAGATAAAGACAGACTTCGGTTCGAACTTAGTTTTCCGAAATCAAGAAAATTATGGAACTATATGCAGAATCATGTAACGTTTTCAGAAACTTGAAAACTCAGGCGCAGCAATAATACTATCATTAGCATACATGTAATTGAGGGGAAGTGCTATGGGAACCCCCCCCCCAGAAATCGTCGACCATATGGCTAGCTATTGGGCGACCGACCCCCAGGATTTTCCAATCCTATGGCTAGCCATATGGTAGCCCTAGGGGCCCCTATACTTTTGGTCAGAAAAACACTGAAAAATGTCAATTTTTTGATGTAAAATGTCAATTTTTCAACAAAAAATAGTCAAAAACGTCAATTTTCTCGGCGCTTCGCGCCATAAATACATTTTTAGGCAAAAATCACTATTTTTTGGACCGTTTTTCAGACTTTTTTCGTGAAAAAATTAAATTTTTTTTCTTTCAGAGACCCCTCCCCCCAAAATTTTGGGAATTACTGACCCCCGGCCCAGAAAAAGTGGCCCAACCCCCCCCCCCCAGACCTCGGGGCTCCGTTACATGTATGATCATTAGTGGTATTTTATCTCTAAAATATACAGCTTCTCTACCAGATCAGTAGTCATCCGCTTCAAATAACGCTGTTTCTGTTCTTCACTGCCCCATTTCAGTATCGCCGGAGCCACGAGTGTATTGTGAACGTCGCAGCAAACGCTAACGCTAGGGTCAATTTTGGCCAATTCTTCGACGATAGTGACTACATCGAAAAAACTGCCGCCAATACCGCCGTAATTTTCGGGTACCTCCACAGCCATGAAGCCGTTTTGGAAAAGACCTATAATAACACTGGAAATTTCTGAAGAGTTTTTTGATTAAATTACAACAATCATAAAACATTCGAATAAACAAAAATTTTCAACCAGAAAAAGATAGTTTAAAAACAAAACTATAAACTATAAATCAGAAATAGATTAAAACTATAAAACAAATAAACAAAAAGAAAACAAAACAATAAAACAAAAAACAAATTTGAATCGAGACTAACCATCGATGATTCTCTCATCCATTACGCTTTCAGCATCCATTTGTCTGACCAACGGTTTTATTATGTCGACGGAAAATTTACGGACTTGAAAAATTTGTTGTCTAGTGAATAGCTAACACAACAAAAAGCAATCTTATACCAGACTCTTTGACCAAATTTTCCTCCTGCGATAAATACATTAGCGGTAACGATCGGATTAACTTTGATGCATCGTTTGCATCATGGCAACTGACAAGTTGAGAAATCGAAAAAAACCTATGAATTGGCCGCAACAGAAGGATTTCATGTTTGTTACACAAGCAAACCATCCGACAGCCATTTATTTTGAAGAACATTCTAAAAAACAGAATCGTTGAATCAGATTAATAAAAAATTATCAGCATAAACATAACCGGTATTTTTACAACTAACAAAGAAACGCCCTAAAAAATAACTATAGAACCTGATTCAGATATTTTCTTTCAATTTCAGACCATTAATAATATAATGAATAATTATGATTATGCTTACAACATCCCACAGAGCTGAAAAAATCTGCTGCCTTTGACCTTCTAAAACGCACAAGAATTATGGTTTATTCCTCGACGATATTTTCCACATGAGAAACCCAAAACTCTCTTTCGTGTTCTAAAACATGTACAATTTTAGTACACAGATGTTCTATTTGAGCATGTAATTAGGGATAGTACCATAGGACCCCACCAGAAATCGTCGGTCATATAGCTAGCCATTGGGTGATCCCCCACAGGATTTGCCAATCTATGGTAGTCATAGGTATCCTATCCTCATACTCTTGGTCGGAAAAATGTCAATTTTCTGAAGAAATATGAAAATTTTCGAACAAAAAATGGTTAGAGATGCGAACTTACTCTTTATTTTTTTATAGTTTTTAGACAAAAATTACAATTTCATTTGATCTGAATCGTACGTAAGGAATGGTCGCACACACCCATGGACTTCAATCTGTGTATACGACTGTGGAAATTTCAAATTGGCTAAAGCATTTGACAATGGTGGGGCACCACTATTTTGATTACGGACATTACAAATTGTGCGTTTCAAGGATTCTTTTCTTGGCAAAAGTGCCAAAACGTTACCATGGGTATTTTTGTATAGCCGTTGAAATAATTTGCGGAGGTAATTCTTGCGTAGTGGCCACCCTGCCCTTCATTTCATCAATGATCATTAATGCTTCAGATCATGCAGCTTGGGCAGCATGATTATGAATGCTAACAATTTTGTAAACATTATTCGTAAGGCCATTTGTCCAAATTCGTCCTTTGCAGGAACTGCGTTTTTCATAGATCCATATTCAATTTCTCCATCCGCTGTGCACTTTGATAAAGTGTAAATGTGCCCGTCATGCACAAGTTTTCTATTATTTTTTTCAGATTTAACAAAAAGCCCATTCATTATTACTACACACAATGCCAATTACTAAGGAAAAATTAAAAAAAAAATCTACTTTGCTGCGCTACTGAAGATGAGGCATATGATATAAAGTCAAAAATTACACAATAGTATGGATGAGAAACATAATGGGATTATGTGGATTTCAAGGGGACAATATTCAGAGGTAAGGGGAATTGTGTTATTGTTTTCATCAGAAGTGCTGGGTTTTTTTCTTCATTCACATGTAGTCTGTGATGATATTTGTTTTGTTTTGAAGTCAATGAAAAGAATGAAACTGAAAATAAGATGGAAAAGTAGTCC